>PQWD01003886.1:0-89019 GCA_019425675.1 Leucinodes orbonalis | reverse complement strand
AGCCATTTGTCATTTGAAGCAAAGTTTGCACAAAAGAAAATGCACGTGACGAGTGTAGCGTCACGGAGACTTCCTTTGATGCTTCAAAAGGAAACTCGGCAGGGTTGTCAAAGACTTCATGCTTGGTTTTATTACAAAATTAACTTTGCACTTTAGGCGATAATAGTACTTTCATTACATTTACATTCATTGCATCCTTATTATATTTAATATCTTGTGAGTTGTTATCATATGATGGTATAATTTTTTTTTTGTATGATTCAATGTCTCTGACAAGTAAAGTTTTCCAGTAAAGTAAATAGGTGTCTTCTGTTTTTTGTGGGTGTCTTTTTTTTAATTTACCTCGTCATTTTAAAATCGAAATGTCCTAATACGAACATCAAAAACCAAACAATTCAAAAGCAGCTCCAGGGGCATTTTATATAAATATTTGCTTTTAAAATTTTTAGCCGACTCTGTGTTAAAAAATCCAAATATCACGGGAAGTTTTTCACCGAACCCTGCGGAATCGCTCCCAACTTGTCAGAGATTAATGGTTGCTACTCAAATTCGAGTAACGTTCGCAGATTTGGCTTCCAGTAATCCGCCGCTGGCTTTGTCGTTTGTTAATCTAAATTATATTAGCGTTTGCTCACAAAACATTAATACAATTTCGTGTTGTCGGCGTGAAGGGTTGAGGACTTGAATCGGGGTAGGCTGTACAATAAGATAGACATGTCTAATCTGTTGGGATCCTGATGGTTAACTGATTTTATGCCGAGGTTACTTAGGATCATTCTGATGACACCCGCAAGTGGAACTGGATCGGCTACACCCTCCAAAGCGACCCGATCATATTTCAAGGCCCTGAACTAGAATCCTCAAGGAAAGCAAAAACGTGGCCGTCCTAAACAATCCTGGTAGAGGACGATCATCGCAGAGGCAGCGTCGGTTGGCAGAAATAGAGTGAAAGGAAGCGTGAAGCTCAATGCCCTCTGCCCCATCCAGGGGACATAGTAATATAAGTCAAGTTGTGATGAAGGCAGACTAAGATACACTTTTCACCACCGCTACATTTCCCGCTGGTGCCATGATGGGAAGTTTAGGGACAAAACTGCTATAAGAATAAGTCACGTTTTCAAGTGTTTACCTGTCATAGCTTGATGCACTCTGTCTTTGTCTTTAAGTATTATGTTTTATGTATCTGCAAGTGTTCTCAAGTGTTGGTAGACCTATTAAATAAATAACTAAATAAAGTTATAGGCAGAAGTTACCTATGAAAGGTTGAGTCCACTGAGAACACCGGATCTCAGTGGACTCAACCTTTCATAGGTAACTTTTTTGAACTTAGTTTTAATTTAGTGGAATTATGGTGAATAATGTACTTACTCTATGCAAGATCCGTCACAAGAAAGATGCGAAGAAAATTATAATATATTTTTAATAGCTTAATTATATAAAAACAATATTTAGGTACCAAATACATAATGAGCTTTTTGCGAGAGTTTGCTTCTTTTTCTTATGACGCTAACGAAAGAAAGCTCTTCCAATGTTCTGCTTCTACGTGGAAACTTATAATATTTTCCGACTATTTACCTACACACATATAAATATGTTGTTTTGGCCACTTTAAAGTTTCATAGCAGTAAGGTAAGCTTATTTTTGGCTAATAATTGTCATTACTCAAGTTGGAGCTCTATTTTGATGACCACTCTAATGATTTTAAACTTATTTGTCACATATGGGTAAATATTTATATATCAAACTGGTGGTCTTAATTATTTACAACATCGAATGCAGCTTCAGCAATTATTGGTTATTATTAGACTGTATTTTATATACACGAGCGAGTTCATCATCATCAGTTGCAACGAGCGAGTTGACAACAAGAAAATAGGTAAAATTTAAAAATTCTGACTCGCTCACTCGAGCGAGATACACGCGTGCAAGTTGACGAGCAAGCCATTTCATGTGCTTAATGGTGTTTCCCGGTAATTATTTCAATGAATTATCCTTACATTTATTTTACTACTTTATATTTGACTACTTTAAAGATAGCTTAAGCAACCACTCAATTGCACTGCATATTGAAAATCCAAACGTATTCTGAATTCGTCAATATAGCATCTAAATGTCGAATTTGTACAGCGCCGCAAGTTTCAAATTAGTGATTCACGCCGTAGAGGGAACGGATAACCAGCCAAATGCTAATAACACCAGTTTAAATAGTAGCTCAAGAGCGAATAGGGCATTCCAGATTTCGCCAGGCTATAAATGGAACGGTACCGAACGGAAAATTACGCGGAGTCAGCCGCTGGCTTTACGAAATGCATTCCATTAAACATTCAACTTCGGTATTAGAGTACCTATTTGGAAGTACTGAGTCGTCGATGAACTATTCCGATAGGAAACTTAGACGGACGGTATAAGCTAATGCTTTTGCCGATTTCGGTATATGCTGATACGTCTTTATTGGCTAACGTTAGGCACTTAGTTTCGTTTCTCGTTCAACTCCGATTAGCTATTTTCCTTTGAGTATCAATACCTAGTTATATATACTCTAAGCTATTTTCATATTTTTTTGGAATAACTTATAGTATTAAACAAAACGATTATTATAAGCGAAAGGTATCAGCTTTGGTATTCAAAAACAAGTACAGATAATTATATTTATATGTATATAATATAGGTATGATGAGCATCGATGGGTCATTGGTGTGGACTGTTCCATTCCGATCTGGAAAGTGCAGGTTCATATCCCGACACGTACTTATGTATTTTTGAATTTCCGGAATCATATGTACATTAATTCGACGTTCTTACGGTAAAGGAAAAAAACGTGAGGAAACCTGCGAACAGATTCAAAGGTTGTGTGTGAAGTCGACCAATCCGCACTGGGACCGTGTTGATGACTAAAGCCTGTACATCATTCATGGGTAGGCTCATGCCCCTCGGTGGGGATATAATATGATATGAGCTGATGATATTAATAATAATATAGGTATTTAAAGTAGGCATGTTAACAAAATTACTATCATTATAACAGAAAGATTTTTACTTTCCAAATTAATATAAATAATCGGCTTTGGTATACGAAAGCCAGTATAAAATAACATCATAATAACAACAAATACATCCGGTTTGGTATTCGAAAGCAAGTATAGATACTTTATATTTATAGTATAATTATATGTTTATAATATAGGTATTTATTTAACGTAAAGAAAATGAGTAATAGTTAAAACAAAAAAAATATTCGTTTATTTTCCACAAAAATATTTTTTTTTCTTTTCATATTTTATTATTGTACGTATTGTCCTCGTCTGTTACATAATTTTCTTTCTATCTCACAGTTGCCGCGACATTATCGAGATATTGTTGACGACCCATTTGGCGATGCGGTTGAGAGGTCGACTGCAACACCAAGGGTTCCGGGTTCGATCCCCGAGCAGTACAAACATTTGTGTGCATGAACATGTCTGTTTGTAATGGTCTGGGTGTTTTCTATGTATAATATGTATATATTTACAAAAAAAATGTATATAAGTATGTTTATCCGTTGTTTAGTACTCATAATATAGGCTTCATGCTTAACTTGGGGCTAGATGGCGTGTGAATGTCAGTGGATATTTATTATTATTGTGTCTGTTTAATTAACATACAATCGAATATAAAGAGAAGTGTGCCAAGATTAAGTTGTATTCAATATGGCTAATTTAGTAGCGCATATACTAAACAGCTCTTTTTAGTCATCATTATTATAACAGATATACGGTTAATTCCTATCTTACTTAATATGTACAAGTAATACACAATAAAGTTAATCTAAATAAAACTATTCCTTGGTAAATTTGTGAACCCGTTCAAACAAGTTTAGCTGTTTTTGTGAATTGCGTATTTGTTGCAAATCTTTCGTCATAAGTAACTAATATTTTATTTATTACTGTGTTAAACAAACCGATGAATGCCCGTGGCAGTCACGGTGACAGTTAAGGGTGAGGAAAAATAAATTGATGCTGTCTACTCGTATATGCCAAGTAAATATTTTCCTTATAATAAAAAATACACAATAATCTTGCTTTTCTAAAAATATTTATTTATTTGTGTCATGCTTTTTTGCACTTTCACAACAAATATGATGGAAAAATATATTATTCAACGTCAATGAGCGTCCTTTCGCTCAAGGCAAATTTCTCCAGGCAACCTTAGTATCTCCATACTAAATAAAGATGAGAAAGAAAGATTGAAATAATTATAATTAAAAAAAAATAAGTTGCATTTATAACTTCATTTGAAAAGTATATTACAGAATCCGATTAAAGTTATTTCAGTATTCATTATTACTTTTTAAATCTTTGTCTACTGAGCAGAGTACTAAGTAATAATCCAAGTAAATACCATGAGGCAGACAAATATATACAAAATTCTTCGTTCAGGTAAAACAAGACGAAATTTCGGTAAACATCAAAGACCTAACTTATAGAGTACGACAATCAAAAGTCCTCAAAGTCCGACTGACATTACTGCGTCAGTATTAGATGCCGGACAACTAACTTAAACTTAAAGACGAGTTCATTTCCCAAAATGTAGTGTACAAACAGATATTTTTATGTCGCAGTGGGCGACCAACATGGATTGAACTAACTCGATGCGGTTATTTTGAAAAGCATCTTTTTCAAAAGGCTTTTTTTTCAAAGCATCAAACTCATATTTTAGTTTAGTATTTTAATCGTTTTTTATCTTATTTGTATATTTTTTGACGTTTCATAAGGCTTTTTGTAAGCCTAATTTGAAATAAATGTTTTTGACTTTGACTTTGACTTTAGGTAAAAATAGTTAAAATAAAACAAACAATAGCTTTTTTTTTTTTTATGGAACAGAGGCAAACGAGCATACGGTTCACCTGATGGTAAGTGACAACGCCGCCATGAACATTTGCAAGACATCAGTCCCAGAAATGCGGTGCCGGCCCTTTAAAAGTGTGTACGCTCTTTTTTTGAAGGACGCCAGGTCGTATCGCTCCGGAAATGTTTCCAGAGAAGTGCATTCCACAGTTTTGTTGTACGTGGCAGAAAATGACGGCAGAATCGAACTGTGGAAGACCTCCAATCATCCAGTGTGAGGATGAAATTTGGAGTTCCTCCGAGATGTACGGTCGTGGAACTCAGCTGCAGGAATAAGCCCGAACAGCTCATCTGAGCACTCCCCGTGATAAAAGCGGTAGAGAAGCAAAGAGATGCCACATCTCTGCGCAAACTCAAAGGTCCAGCTTGTCAGTAAGATCTGAGTCGTCGACGATTCGAGCCGCTCTCTTTGGATGCGGTCAAGGGAAGAAGTTGGTATTGCGGCGCTCCCGCCCAAAGATGGGAGCAGTATTCCATGTGAGGGGAACTTGCGCCTTATAAAGTTGCAGGCGATGACGACATGAAGTACCGGCGCTCTGTTGAGCACCCGAGCTTCATAGATGCCAACTTAGCCTTTTCTTCCAAATGACCGCGGAACTGGACGTCACTCGATATGTCGACGCCAAGAATGCCGACACTAGCTGCTGAGTCAGGGGAGTACCTTGGAATAGAGGCGATACGAAAAAGGGGTTTTTCTTCGTGGAAAATGCACAAATTGTGTCTTCTTGGGATTAAAATCTACAAGGTTATGTGTTCGGGACGACCGTCACAGAATAGAATATAGATACATAGATATGTGAAATAAATAAATAGATAGAATAGCGATGTAATTAATAGTTAAGAATATAGTATGTATAGACGATAAATGTTAGTAAGAAAGTTAAATATTTATGTATAACAGATGTTTAGAATAGTTTACAGAATAATATGATAGTTATAGTTGTGCTAAATAGCAAATAGAAAGTATACTTAAGATTATAAGATAGGTAAATAGATAGTTATTACGCAACTAGATAGGTAGGAAATAGTTTCTCAATAAATAATCATCTGTAACGTCTTTCATTTACCCTGTACACCTAAAATAGTAAATAATAGTAGATAAAGTAATAATTCATAGGAAATAGGTGTACATCAGGAGTTGCCGCGCAATTAGCGCATAGTGAACTAAGAGACAAGCTAGAAGTCCCGCTATATTTATAGTGTGCGAGAGGACGGAGAGAGACGCGCGTGCCGCCTCCCTCTAACCTGTGTGAATGAAACGGGGAGTGACGCCACGTTGCTATCTCTCTCCAACATATTTTCTATTAGATTTAAGTATAATTAACACTAATTGGAATTGTAATTATAAATACGTATAGATTAAGTACTAAATATTGTTAATGTAAACAGTTTATAGAGATATAACTGTATCACAGTGGAAAATGGAAATATTTGTCAATAAAATGAAGGGGAATGCGCGGGACGCGGGGAGCACGCGGGCTCGCGGAAAAAGTATAAAAACGGGCACATTTCTGGAAAAATCATGCATTCGGCGAAGAGAACTACGCGATTACGGAAATAGAAGAGCCCAACTGCGAACCAAGCCCCTGCAAGTTTTATGAAGAATAATTGCTGCGTTTCCTTACCAACGACCCCTCGACCCGACCAGCGTTACTGCACGTGGCGTTGCGACGCCACCAGTACTACCACCGCATCCTACCGTTGGACCACACCGGCAAGCACTCGCCCGTCAATTATTTCTTTACGACAGAATAAGAGTCATTACAGTCCACTCTTACAACGAATTAAGTCATAGTCTTGGCGGCGGGTGCCGTGCAGGGATAAACACCATCACTCCCGCACATTATGTTTACCCCAATCGGAGAACTTGTTGTAGTATAGCCTCAACTTCAGACACAAGTCTGTTTCGGCAATCGGCGATATTTTCTCGAGGTAAGTTTGCTCGGCCGGTATAAGAAGCATCACCCGTGCTGTCATCCGCATAGCAATGCATGCCGCTAACGTTGCAGCATATCATTGATATGCAGAAGAAATAGCGTGGGAGATAATACACAGCCTTGCGGGACACCAGCATTCACAGATCTAGTTTCCGAGCATACACCATCGACAACGACCCTGATGCTACGATCTGTGAGAAAGCTAGTAACCCAGTTGCACAACCTCTCGGAAAGTCCGTATGAAGCAGCTTGGAAATGAGTGCTTTATGCCAAACCCTATCAAAAGCTTTCGCTACGTCCAAACCAACCGCAAGCGCCTCCCCCTTCGTCTCCAAGGCCCTGGCCCACATATGCGTCAGGTACACTAGAAGATCACCTGCCGAACGACCCTTACGGAAACCGTACTGGCGATCGCTTAGCAATTGATGATCCTCTAGGTAAAGTAGGAGTTGATGATTAATTGGATTCCATAACCTTGGAGAGTAAAGAGGTTATAGCTATAGGTCTATAATTGGACGGATCCGAGCGATCACCTTTTTTCGGGATTGGTTGCACTGAAGCTGTCTTCCAAGATTCGGAAAACGCCAGATGTGTAAGAGAGCCGAAAAAGACGAGTTAAGACCGGCGCCAGCTCAGGAGCACACATTTTAAGAGCAACCGGGGATACCGTCTGGCCCGCTCGACTTATGGATCAAGAGAAAAAAGTGCTCTACGCACTGAACGTTGTGTAAATAAGACGTCAGGCATAATGCTAGCGCACCGCGGGATGATAGGCGGTGTATTTCCTCCATCATCCAAAGTCGAGTTCGAAGCAAAGAGTTTACCCAAAAGATCGGCCTTCTCTTTGCTGTATGAGCCAACGTGAGATCCACCCGGCGCAGTGTGGTAGTGATGGTTTTGAAAAATTCCCCGTGACAGCTTTAGCGAGAGACCAAAATGCACGAGAACCTGACGGCAGTTAATTAGCTGTCTGAAGTATATGCTTACCTATTTTGGTAATAGCAAACGTTTTGTATTGGATTGGGGACATGTATTCAAATAATTACCTAAGTTTATCCAAGTGTTGTTCGGATCGCAGATAAATACAAACAAAAAACGTTGTGACATGAATTTTAAATTGTATAAATTAGATGTCAATTAAGTAAGTCTCTCGTTGTTAAGAGGCAGTTCACAAAAAAGAGACCAGTTATAATAAAAATAGTAGGAAAATATTAGCTAACTTTAACATATTTCATATTTATTATAGCAGCCGGAAAATTAAGTGAAATAGAGATACCGTGCAGGTGGTCGAATAGGGTCTTTTTCAGGTTTTGAATAGGTACGATTCTTATGTATGCCATCTTTAGCACATTTTTTTCTTTTGATCTATCGTAGTCCACTGCTGGACATAGGTCTCCACGATTTTGCTTAATATATCATTGTCCTCTGCACTTAGCCTCCATCAGCGAACTTTCATCGAAAATTATAGGTCCATTACACCGGAAGGCGTCCTACATTATACTTTCCATGGTCTCCACTCCAGATTTTTTCTGCTCTCTCGTCATCAGAATTGCAATACTAGCCGGCATTACTGCTCGAGGACTTACCGCAGAAATACTATAGAACATCTTTTATTTGCGGGGACTGTTATATCCTCGAATCATTGTGAATTAAGCAAAATGTGAATTATATAAATCACCCGCGAATAAATTATCTCGTAATAAGCATCGACTTTGCCACTTCCAGCAAGCACCACTTCAGTTACTTTCATGTCGAAATTTAATCTCTAGGTTGTCTTTGAAGTTTGTCTTTGATCTAACACGAGTGTCTAATGATGAAGTCCCAAGTTTTAAGTGAGATTCTTTGTGTCCCTGGTTGATGTTTTCCAATTTGCCCTTATTGTCTTTCAAGACATGTCTGCAGTGACGTTTTTCTCCGAGAGGCTAATCAAAGTTGTTCAGGATATCCAGAGATATTGTTGGAGCGAAGGATGGAAGAGAAGTTTTAATTTAGTATACTATTCTTAAGTTTGCTTCCACGGAACTGAACTGCTTGTAGTTATTTGAATGTTTTGAAGCTATCATTCGCCGGTTTTCTGGTTAACTAAATAAGTGAGATTAATGTTATTTATAAGATAGCTAAGAAACTAATTATTTCATATTTATTTCACATAATTCCACAGAAGAGAAGATGTGCAGTAGCTTGCGTTTAGTTATTTAAATGCTTTAAAGTATCATTCCCGGTTTTCTGGTTAGGTGAGATTAATATTATTTATAAGTTAGCGTTAAAAATAAACCAATTTTATGTTTAGTTCATATTTCGTGCGGCCAGTTATTTCACACACATTATTCAAATGTTTATACCTAATACAACTTCTTTCCTTTGATATCATATTACTTCTTAATACAATACGCGTGAAGGTGAAACTCCACATATACTTAACAGTAACTTAAAAATAAAATGTATGTAACGAAGAATAAGAGTTAAATTATATTTTGACAAGATTTTTAAAAAAATACTGCGGGCAAGGGGCTGGTAATGTGTCAAGTGTCAGCGGCCCAGTTATTTCCCCAATCCCTTAGTTATTATTCCGTGTGAGCATAAACAAGGCAAGTCGGGGGAATGTTCGGTACAGGGCCTAATTAAATGGAGCATTAATGAACTGGGCAGCTTTACGGATGTCAGCTCTGTGCGCTTTAGTAGTTTTAACTACCTAGGTAGTGCTGAGATTGGAGATTTTCCTAAGGTTTCGACCCCAACCCTAGCTGAGAATCACTTTTAACGGTTTATTTTACCTGAAGATACTTCGGTGATCTATTAGTATGGATTTATTAACGTGGCAGTTAATGATTGTGATTGAATTTACAGCCTTCAGCGAAATCCAGGATGTGATTACTGATTGGTAAATTGTTCGATTCGTGTATGTATACTATTAATTTATATGGCTACAGTAAACATGCCATCTTTGCTTTTGGAGTACTCGTCACGTATATTTAAATTAAGTTATTTATTTCCCCTGAAAATAAATAATTTAATCTAAATGTACCTGACGAGTACCCATATCTACTCCTACCTGGTGTGAATGTAACGGATATCCGTATGAGAACAAGAGTGACAGACATAGCCCACAGGATTAGCAAGTTAAAGTGGCAGTGGGCAGGGCACATATTGCGTAGAACCGATGGCTAATGGGGCAGAAAGGTTCTCGAGTGGCGTCCACGTAACGGAAAGCGAAGCTTAGGCTGACTCCTAACCAGATGGACTGATGACCTGGTTAAGGTGGCGGGTAGCAGATAGATGACAACTGCATGGGACCGCTCCGCGTGGAAATCATTTGGGGAGGCCTTCGTTCAGCAGTCAACATTTTAGGTTGTAATGATTATAATACGATAAATATTATGTTGCTTGCTAACTATACATTTATTTGATAACTGTCGATCAACTGAAGGGCAACCACATTTTATATATTGTGCAAAAAAATGTAAATAAATCATAATGAAAAAGGGATAGTGACTTTGTGATTATTCCAAGTTTAGTTAGAACATTGCAAGCTGAAACATAAATGAGTGGGAAACGCAAAATTATAAGAAAAGACAATATAACTACCCATATTGGCACTTTGTTTAATACGAGAGTTTAAAAAAAACGCCTATAAAAATTGAGAGTGTAACATGTGCATACCGTTTTTATAAAAGTTAGTGCACGTGATTAGGGACAACTAAAATTTATTTTTTAATTATATGGAATTTGGCCACCCCGGTGATATCATAGCAGGTGATCTTAGGAGACAAAAATGTAGAATCACATCAACTGGGTGCTATCACCTGGGTGACCATAGTAGACTGTACTGATTTTATAAGGGTTAAATAATGATATAGCGTCGGTGGCTCAATGGTGTGGACTGTTGTCTTTCGATCGACGAAGGACATTAAATCAAATCGCTCCACATATCAATGTGTTATTGAATTTTCGAAATGGTGCGTAATCCTACTCATACGGTGAAGGAAAATATCGAGAAAAAGCCTGCGCACACCTGCAAAAAGATTCAAGGGTTGTGCGTGAAGACGGTCAATCCGCACTGGGCCAGCGTGGACGACCAAGGCCTGTACACGCGGTACGGGCAGGTTATTACCCCTGATGATAAGGGTCAAATACCTAATGTGCGAACGAAGGTACTTAAATTAGATATAACTGTAATATGTACATTAATAAACGTCTTCAAACACGAACTTGTCTTAAGCCTATTATATTTAAACAAAAGGGTCAAGAAGCGTGAGCTTTCCCATGGGCACGCAAGTTCCAGGAGTGTGTATATACAAGTTATACTATTTGGACCTATTTATAAGATAACACTAGTGTTACATAGCTAGTCAGTGACTCATTGGTGTGGACTCTTGCCTTGATCTAGAGGGCGCTAGTTCAAATCCCCGAATTTTCGATATAACATACAACGTACATATCGTTATCCGACGCTCTTATGGTGAAGAAATACATCGTAAGGAAACCTGCGCATGCCTGCGAAGAGATTCAGGGTTGTGCGTATAGTAAGTCAATCCGCACTGGAGCCGAGTAGACGACTAAGGCCTTTTTGGACTCGTGCCCCTCAGTGGGGACGTTTAATGATCATGACGACATAGGGATGGAGAAATCCTATGTCTAGCTGTGTACTTGGATTGTTTAAGAGATAGCTAAAGGGTGTAACGTCCAACTCTAGGGCTCAGGCCATCGCAAAATAAAGAAAGTCGTATGGAGATTTCTCACTTATTGATACATAATTTTTCTTACGATTCCGGAAAACGGATATATTATAATCAACAAAGTGACTGACTCTGATGTTAGAGCTTTCAAATTACCTTGCGGTCTTTAAGTTAGTATCCACATATGTTTGGCATGAATATGCTCGTCGATTTGTTAGTCGGAGCTCACTGCTTTACTCTACGAAGCACAATACATCTCTTTTAAATACCGCTAACTGGTGACCTGTTGGGTGTAATAGTTGAGACGTCAGCTACTACATCTAGGGTTCCGGGTACAATTCCCGGGCAACAAACATAATGGCATATTTTTTTTTGTATTCGTCTGGGTGTTTCAATATAAAGTATGTAGTATGTGTTTACAAAAAAAAGTATGTAAGTATGTTTATCCGTTGTTAGTACTCATATTACAGGCTTAGTTTGGGCCAGATGGCGCTGTGAGAATGTCAGTGGTATTTATTAATTATTTATAATAGTTAACCCTATATATCTCTTGTATTTGATATAACACTACTTCTTATATAATTATGTGTTACATTTAAAGCTCTTTACCAATTTGATTTTAATTTACATTAAACTAGCGGATCTTCCAAATCGTTCATTTTGTAACAATTAAGTTTGAATGTGTGATAAACGATTAGTCTGGCTTAGGTAATGTATTCAATTGTCTAGTTCACAGTCAGCAATTTAGGTCTTACACTACAATAATGGAGTGTTATTAACAGAATCGGCTAGTTACAGCCCATTGTCAGCAATCGGCTATAACTCAAAGAGCCTCGGACGCGGCTTAGGTCTATCTAAGAATTTCAACAAGGCTCTCCATGATTTGTGAGGGTTTTTCGTACAATAGTAAATAATATATTGGTAATATTATGTCTATCAATAAAAATACTGTTCTATTTTTCATGAAAACCTTTAAATAAATGTTATAACAAAACATACGCGTAGCTAGTCGATAAAAATGATCACAGTCTGATGTATGATATGACAGTCTATCTTTTGTTATTTGAACAAAACTTTTTATGCTATATAGCCAATAAACCTCTGACATATTGAAATAAATGTATTTTGAAGATATAATTACCGTAACGAATAACTAATCTATAATAATAAATTGTTAAGAAAGACTTGAACAATGTGAAACTTGTCTATTTTCAGCGCCTTTTTATTAAGTAGATGCTAGAAAATAATATTTAATTTTGTCAAAATATAAGTGTATGTAATTTCATACGTTAATGGTTACCCTAATCAACCCTTTCACGGATGCTAAGCACACGTAAGACTTCTCCCGACCCGCGCCTATATAATTAATCAAAACCCCCTATTGACAGAGGATCATTTTGGCCCTGCATAAGTGAAATACAGATTAGACAGAATACATTTCACGCGTTTATCTACGGGTATGTAGCATTTGAATTTGATTTTACTTGTGCTTTATACAGTTAAAGCATTCGTATTAGAGACATCAATATCACAAAAGTTGGCCTTGCCTGCATGATTAATCACAGTTACGTTAAAATTTACTAAACTTCTTATCCTTTTGCTTGTTACTCGTATTATTTTAAGATAATCACATCTACATTCCGTCTTAGTGAAGAAGATGTTGTATTCTTCATTTATTTATGACTTCATTTATAGATTTTTGCCATTGTTTTAAAATCCAAGTTAAGTAAGTGAATTTTTCGTGTGCTCCCACAGGACAGACAACGCCTAGTGTGAGGGTCAGAGAACATATTTATAATTATGCCTGTGTATTTTTTGGGTGTAAATATTTAACTTTACTTTTTCATAATATTCAACTATGTTCTAAAATAATCGAGACCCAATTTTTATCAAAGAACATAGGGCTTTATAATGTGTTTTTTTGATTTTTAACTTTTATTTATTTATTCCAATTTTACCGACATTACTGATTTCTCATTACTTCAAAAATATATAGCTCTTTTTTTTTATTCATATAACAAAACCTTTGCAGCGTCCATATATTATAGACAAATTTTAAATAAAACGACGTGAATTCGGTGTGGCAAATTCTATATCAAATCCATATCAAGATTGGAGACAAAAGCACTCTGGTATCTCTCTCACGCAATTAGATTATAAAATGGCTGTGTTCTAATATTAATATCCAGCCCACCGTCTCACAGATTTATGAATTTTAATTTTGTTTCATCCACAGAGAAGTATTATCTTTCGCAACGCACATTATTTTCAAAGAAATGTCAGAGAGAAGCAGACGCAGTAGGGTCATCTTACATTATAATGTAGGCAATTTGTTTTACTCTTTTTCTTAGAACATAGTTTCAGGAGTAGTTTGGTTAATATATAAAATACATTTTCTTTTCGTAGGACAAAATGCCTAACTAAGGCAGTTGGCTATTTGATTCAAATTCAGTTGCTGAAATAGTTTGTGAATCGAACCGTTACTATATTTTTTTTTCTAGTTCATAGCCATTGATAATCCAGATGTGCCCAAATTTTATAATTGAGGTTAAGGCCTATATTTCCTTTATAAAGAGCGAAATACTTAATTTAAACGTTTACACAAATATAAATGTAAATATTTTTGTGGATTTCATTGTCTAAAATGTACAATTGGTTGTTTTTCTGAAATGAATATATTTCAATAATATCGATGGCCATGAATGCGAAACAAATTTAAACACATGTTACCTACAAGCATGTACAAATAATCTTTGCGCGCAGGTAAGCAGACATCGTATTAAAGGGCGAAGCTTAAGGGCCCGACCTCCTTTATCATCGCCCAACAATGGGCTGTAATATGAAATACGGAATCTGCGCAGATAACTTACGCTCCGAATTGTTTCCCTCACCCGGCTGATGTAAAAATTAAATTGCTTTCAAGGCAAAATATTGGTTACGCGTGAGACGATACCAAATGTTTTTATTAGCTTTAGGGTTATCGATGGCTTAGGAATGCAAACGGTATGAAAAGCTCTTCATATAATACTTAAAGCTTTACTTAGACCTGATTTGTTAAAAAGTCGTGTGCTTTAGTTTGTTTAGGATTTTAGGTAGCTAATGTTTATAGGATAAAGTTGATATCGGGATGGGGCTATAAATTGTCAATTCGTCTTTTATTTCATTGTTAGGTTATTTTTAATCCAAGAATAATGTATTTTTCGCTTTCTATTGTATTTCA
Organism: Leucinodes orbonalis; assembly: GCA_019425675.1. NCBI lineage: Eukaryota > Metazoa > Arthropoda > Insecta > Lepidoptera > Crambidae > Leucinodes > Leucinodes orbonalis. The sequence goes on along the minus strand of PQWD01003886.1, from coordinate 74,303 downwards.
GCTCGGTAACATGTTTTTTTTTGTACGCAACGAATTGTTTAATATTTTTAGATATGTCATTTTAATATCAATTAAGTGAAGAGTATGGTTACTATCTGCAGTGCGAAGTTAATGAAAGCTGTAATTTTATACCTAGTCGATTCTTAATTCAATAGCGTCTTCCCATTTAAAGGTCCTATCGGATCTTTACTTACCTACGTATTTATAATATTATTTTATATATATAATATATATTATATATATATATATATATATATAAATATATATATATATATATATATATAATATATGTTTTTATACTTATGCTATTGCAATGTACATTATGCACTGGTAGTGTGGTCAGATATAAAATACGTAGTCGCTTCCAAAATGTACCGTCTGCAATTTGGCTACCTTTATGTAAACCTGGTACCTGATACGCTTGCTTGATCTATATACGTCTCCACCGAGGGCACGACTTACCCGAATGGTTTATATAGGCTTCGTCGTCCACGCGGCCCAGTGCAGATGGCTACTACACGCACAACCTTTGAGTCACTTTGTAGGTATGCGCAGGTTTCCTCACGATGTTTTCCTTCACCGATAAACGTACACATAATATCACAACATAAAGTCAATTGTACGTGGCAGGATTTGTTTCTGCTTACAACCCATTTAAAAATACAACAGTCCACACCAATGAGCAATGATTCTTATATCTATCATTATATATTAAATAACTTAATTATGATAAAAATGTTAATTACAAATTGGAAGTGAAAAGGGTTCATGAATATTGTTGTAAAGCGGTAACGAAGCAACCGTATAATAACCGGTAACTATGTCGGGCCTGGCGAACGTGCTTAGTGTGCGAGCTAGGTGTTAGTTTGGGACATGCACGCTGTATGTACGAACACATGAAAGTAGTTCACAAAGGGTATTTTCACCCTTAAAAACGAAAATAAAACTTTTATTGCATCGGAAGAAAAAAACAGCATTTTTAGGTTCCGTAGCCAATTGGCAAAAAACGGAACCCTTATAGATTCATCAACTCTGTCTGTCTACCCCGTCCGTCGAATAACACAACCCCGTTTTTTCTCCGAAACTATAAACACTACACTATTCAAACTTTGTATGTATATGTATTCTATGAATCGCTAATGGGTTTTAATAAGAAACTTGAAAATAAATCAATATGTTTTGGGTTCCCCATACATTGAACTGAAACTCAAAAATTTTTTTTCGCATAGCCGCACGTGTGGGGATATCAATGTGTAGATCTTGAAAAATTGTATTGAGGTTTTCAATATCTTTTTATTGTAAATTGAATAGTTTGCGCGAGAGACACTTTCAAAGTTGAAAAAGTGTGTCCTTCCCTGTAATTTCTAAACTATGGGGTTAATAAAATCAAAAAAAAATATATATGATGTACATTACCATAAAAACTAACAACGAAATTTAGTTTCAACGATTTCTGATGTGTAGTTTTTTTATACGTCATAATTGGTGAACCACATTTTTTCATGTTAAGCTTATAGTAGTAAAAATAAGTAAATAAAAATTACTTTATTTTATGTAACTTGCTGCTGCGACGATCTACGGGCGATTCCGACTCGCGCATCAATTTTTTCCTCAGAAAATTGATGAATTGATTGATCATAAAAAATAAGTTATTCAATTCGATCCAAAAGAGTTTTGTATGACCTCATTGAAAATATGGAAGTTAAAATGTATCCACATTGTAATTGATCATTCTTTTAATATATTTTTTTAATTTACAGGACTGTAAATCCAATATCTCGCTTTGGATATCAAATATGGCATCCATAAATTTCGTATATTGAAATGTCTTGTGAAAAAGAATATACTAGAAGTATATTTGTGCTGTTATTTTTTGGTGATATGGTTTTAACACATAGACCTAACGTTAAGATTCCAGACGCAATGTTGCTCTTGGATATGTCCGTCAGCTTTAGTTAAGTATTTCAAAATGCTTTTTGAATTATTTAATGTAATCTATAAACCACTCAAACTTTTTCTATTCGTGATCCAATTTGATTAATCATTCAACCAGTACACCATCATTGAATATGAAATTAATCACAAAATTGTGTTTTAGAACGTTCCCGAATCATACTATCTGTATGTCCTCAAGCTTTGTATCAACACGATGTTGCACTTGTTACACCATGCAATTAGTTAATCACAACGCAAATGTAATACATACTAGACAGCTGTAACATCGAATATTGCCCGGTAAACTGATCTATGTTGAAGTATGGCGCAATCGAGCCATGTATTCTATATATACGTATAATCTCTTCCATCCGACAACAGATAGAAGGGTAGGTTTACAGACGGTCAGGACGCTCATCTGATAGTATGAATATGCCTCACCATAACAGAGCGGCATGGTTGGAGCCCGACAACTGATAGACAGTTATTATTCTCCATCAATACCGCACTACGCCCGATACCTGAGACAACAGATGTTAGGACTCTTATACCCGGTAATTTTACTACCTACAGTGCCTTCATCCCGAAACACAGAAGTGTAAAACATTTCTATTTCACGAGATGAGATCTGGCACTGCGTGGTCCCAATCTTTAGGTAAGGACCACCGCAGTGCCAGATATCGCCTCGGTACCAAGTCTACAAATTAGTAAACGTGAAATGTTACGAGAATTCCTCACGTAATATTATAAAGCTACTTATAATTTAGAAAATTCTAAAATACATCGGTAGTTGAACCTGCACCCTTCAGATCGGAAGCAGCAGACCACGCCAATGAGCCATCGTCTTTCTCTAGAAAAATAATTCATTAAATGAAATTAAACTAAACACTTAGTGAACTTTGAATCCATAATATGATGTTTTTTTTGTCTCTTGTTTTCATTTCTTTAGTGTACATATAATTCCTGCATAACAAGACTACAAATTTAAAGTTTGACGGTTCTGTTCGGTATATCCGCGTTTATTACAACTTGCCGTTGAAAGGCAAAGACTTCCGAGTTTACCTTTGCGGTAACATTGGCCTAGTACCCACGGGATCCTTCATTTGTTCTTTGAGCCGTAAATAACCTATTAATAAATTTTGTTATGTGCGTTTAATATCCTTCTCTTATGATTTCTTAAGTTAATTATTATAAATAAACAAATATTTCCAGATCTTTGACACCTGTCAGAAACTTAGCAATGGCCTATATGTGTCTTAAACAGCTAATAAACATACTTGCCCTTTTGTAAATGCATACATATTAGACAACCCAACCATTCACAACCAACACGCACACAAATGACCAGGATCGAACCCTGGATAGTAGTATAGTGCATATACAATTATTCAATGTACATTAAGTCATAATAATAATTATATAAAAGGTCTACCTTTTAATATTAAAAGGATATTAATTATCATTAGTGTTAAAAAATTATTAAGATATAAAGGGAAAATAACAATAAGTCTGTTAGCGTAATTGTAAACTGTAAAATTTAGATGTTTACAGTTTTCACTAACAGCACGCTTTAAATTCTAAAGCTTTTCATAATATAAAGTATTCAGGTAAATTGATAAGCAAAAAATTTATATAGTTACATTTAAATTCCCATATTATAACCACTCTAATGAAAACAGATTATTATGAGGATTGTTTACATTTTAATTCCACGTCTGCACTATTATATTTTTTGTGTTACATTTTTATTTGTATAGTTTTCCATCATTTGCATGTCATTATCAGCTCATTAAACGTCCCCACCGAGGGGCATGAGCCTACCCGTATGGGGTGTATAGGCTTAGTCGTCCACGCGGGCCCAGTGCGGGTTGGACGACTTCACGCACAACCTTTGAATCTCTTCGCAGGTGTGCGCAGGTTTCCTCACGATGTTTTCCTTCACCGTAAGAACGTCGGATAACGTACATATGTTTTTCGAAAATTCAATAACCAATTGGTACGTGGCGGGATTTGGACCTCGGCCCTCCCGGTAGGAGGGCGACAGTATACACCATTGAGCCACCGACGCTCTCACATTTGCATGTAATAAAAACGGTTAATTCTATATTACAAGTACACACTCCAATTTTATTGAAAAAATGAAAGTGAAATTTTGCGCACTAAAGCACCTGGAAATAGTCAGGGCTTTCAAATTTGACAGTTATCAAGGTGATATTGAAAAAAAAAAGATGTCAAAAAATCCTTATCAAACATTTATTATCAATCAAAGCAATAAGTCGTATTAATTATGTTCGCATATAAATGTAAATTTTATTTAAAAATACTGCAGTTGATGTCTGCAAAGAATTCGCCAGTTCCAACAGTATATCTAGAACACCCTGTACTTGAACATATATGTATGGGTATATGTATAGGTATGTGCATATATATATTTATATATGTTTGTATGTTTATGTATATTTTATGTGTATATGTGTGTATATATATATAAATAAATTCTGTAAATACATGTCCTATGGACTTGTTTTATTTATAATTTCTATGGTGTTAACATGATATGTGGCCTGCGTCAAAACTTACATACTTACGTGTCTAATTTTATATACTATTAATTTTAATCAGTTATTTTAGTTGTTATTACTTTTCAGTTTTTGTAATACTGTACACCAAAAGGGCTTCATTAAAATCAGCGTCCAGGCATGCATTTGCGTTTCAGGGCCTTTGCTGAGTGAGGTCCTGTTTGGCACTTGCCTTTAAGATTTTCTGTAATCTGTTATTGTTTTTATTTTGTGCCAAATAAATCTTTCTTTCTTTCTTTCTAAATCCATTCAATTTCGTATACGTACAATTTATGTGTCCTAATGAAAGCATTGTCATGGCGGGACAAGGTCGACAGAGGTAAATGTGCCCGGGGCAAACACAAAACTACTCTTTGTAGTCACAAATGATATTTTGAACGAACATATTAAACATTCTGTGTACTTGCTTGAATAATTGTGAAAATATTTTAAAAAGTAGTCCTTAAATGTTACCTTGGCGAATTATTAGTGTTAGCGTAAAATTAAATTAAGATACTTGCTCCAATTAAACAATCAAGATTTGGTGCAGATGTTGGAATCAACCCTTTTGAATAGAGTTTGTGTTTTGTTAGTTTTTCTGCGAATAATCGAGCTTAAGTAACAACTTTTTTAAATTGCATTTTACGTTAAAGTAACATCGCGTTAGAGCGTCGGTGGCTCAATGGTGTGAACTGTCGCCTTCCTACCGGGAGGGCTGAGGTTCAAATCCCGACACGTACCAATGTGTTTTCGAATTTTCGAAAATATATGTACGTTATCCGACGCTCTTACGGTGAAGGAAAACATCGTGAGGAAACCTTCATGCACACCTGTGAAGAGATTCGGAGGTTGTGTGTGAAGTCGTCCACTCCGCACTGAGCCTGCGTGACGACTAATACCCGTACCGTTACCCGTATAGTGTGTCAGCCAGTTTTTTATTATATTATTTCAAAACACTTAAGTCACGTGCAGTAATCTTATAATGTATTTGAAATTCTTCAATAAAATATCTGTTAAACGACTGTTCAGGTAGTCATCTTTACAGATATTTTAGCCTTTCCACTTTAAAGGCTTTATTACCAATTATATTAGTATGCTTATTGATTCACAGTTGTTGAAAACATACAGCTAAGAACTGTTAAATGCAACAATATATACGGTATGATAAACAAGTGTACCAAAAACATTGTCGCAAAAGGATTGTCGCTGTAAAGTTCATTCATAGCTAAAATATGTCAACGGCTAACAAGAACTCGGCTAGGACAACTCCGGACCCCTCTTTGTAGTCACGTAAAATGATATTTTAAACGATCGTGTTTGGCTTAAATGTGATTTACCGGTGGATTTAAGTTTAAAACCCCGTAAGCGTAAACATTGTGATAATATTGTATTTAACCTCATTTTACTTTGTGAAATTAAGGTAAGTTAAATTTCGAAGTAAAATTTGAGTGATTTAACATCTGTGTAGATGTTTGTTTTTTTTTGTATGTAATGTGTGCTTCATAATAAGTTTTTTGTATTTCTGTTTAATCAAAAATAACCATAAATAAGTTAGTTATTTGCAATATGTAAAAACTAGCACTATATGTATTATTATCACTATATTTGTTTTGATTAAACCTACACTAAAATAAATAAAGGTACAATAAATAAAATTCGCTCGTTAAATAGTAAAGATCAATTTTTGGAAACCAAAACATACAAAGCTGTTTCAAACTTAGATTGAAGGCAAAATTCTTGATCTAAAACAACGGCTCGAGATAACAATCTGAAATGCAATTTGCAAACTTTGGCAGCAATCGTTCGAATGGACTAGACACTTAATCCACTAAACAGCGAATAGATTTGTGAGAATTGCACTTAGAAATTTCAGTGCACTCTATAACGTCAGCAAAATCATTGCCGTGATTGAGATACAAAATTCCTAAAAAGAAGGGAAAATTATATACAAGGCAAATAATGCAATACATCTTATACATAGTTTGCAAGGACATTGTGGTCTGCATCACTTGATTAGCTAATATAAAATGACAGTTCCTCGGAGCGTATATTACGCCATTTAGTCTCTGATGACCAAATAAGAATTTTTGCCTAAAAACACGACAAAGTTAGTAAGGTGGTCAAAACTCTTGACGTTGGTGTGTTTGTTGATCAATCATCTCAATAAGTAGGAAAACAATGCAATAAAAATACTTTTTTTTATATGCTGGTTTTAGCCAAAGTCGATGTGTTTCAATAACACGTTAAGTTTAGAAATAAATAAATAAATAATAAATAAATAAATATCCACTGACATTACACAGCGCCATCTAGCCCCAAGTTAAGCGTGAAGCCTGTATTATGGTACGAAACGACGGATAAATATACTTAAATACATTTTTTTTTTCGTAAATACATACATATCATACATAGAAAACACCCAGACCATTACAAACAGACATGTTCATGCACACAAATGTTTGTTTTAGAAAATATTCGTTGTATTCGTTAACCTTTTTTGTTAGCTATTTTTTTATCAAATCCGAGTCTGGTATAGCGGGATTGAACAAAATAATACACCTAATCTCTTATTATGACTTTCAGAGCGATTGAGCAATAATTTTTAATTAATAACGATTTATATCGACTATTATATACATTATTGCTATGCTATTTGGGTTAATTTTTTTTTACCAACCACTGCACATGTTTGCACTAATGACCGCTGAAACTCCTAAGCGAGGACCAGCACTGTGGGCTCGTTACCTCGAGAGCTCAAAATCGCTGCACGTCAAATTGGGCAGTGGAGAGCGCTCCAATTTGAGCTGGCTGGATTGCGGTATCTTACGAGCACAAATTTGTATTTTTAAATTTCGAATGTTTACTGTTTCAAATATTTGCAATATAAGCGGAAATATTGTTTACCGTTACTAGTTTTTTTTATTATTGTAAATTGCAAATTATACGTATGAATATTTGATAGTGTTTAAATTAAAGAAGCTATTATTATAATTTCTTTTTAAAAATAAGCGTCAGGTTGGCCGGTCACTAGACGTATTTAGTGTTGAAATTATGACCAATGATTGCTTCCCAATGACTTCTGTTTGGTTCCCATAAGTAGGCAATTGGTGTAATTCCACTTTAGAAGAAATTGAACATACAAAGGTGACCTGTCATCCTGATGTCTCGTTGGCTTGTCGAGTTTTATTCGGGAATCGATTTCTTTCGATTCAATAAACTTTTAATGTGCTTATAAGAAAAAAGTATTATTGACACTGACTTGGTACTGGCAACTCAATTAAATGGAATTTATGTTAGAAATATAAATTTTTTAACGTTTTAGTTATTTAAATAAAGTAAAGTGACGCTGATGATCTTGATTGATGTTCTGAACAGAAAAGACTTTTAAATAGTGCTGTAGTAAATTCAATGAAATATCCTTAATGTAAAAAAAAACCAAAACGTGGCTTAATACTTTTTGCAAAAACATTTTTTCCAACCTGATAAGCCTTTTAGAAAAGCACGCTAAACAAACGTGTTACTTTCCATACAAACTTACCAACAATATATTTCAAAAGCACCAACCGATAGAGCCCCCGTGTCAATAAAGCCTCTGAACGGGCGTCGCATTATATGGAAAAATATTCCCACATTTCCTTGCGGAGAGCGCTCGCTACTGATCCACCGCTTGGATCTCCTTAGGATTTAATATACTGACGGGGAGCCGTCTTTGATACGTCTTTCTTACAGGATAAATAATACGATAACACTAAGAGCATGCGGACGGGTGCGGATTAAGCTTTTTAATTGAGGCTTCAATCTAGATAGACATGCGTAAACTTTGTTGAAAAATTCAATAACAATTGGTACGTGGCGGGATTTGGACCTCGGCCCTCCCGGTAGGAGGGCGACAGTATCACCATTGAGCCACCGACGCTCTCACATTTGCATGTAATAAAACGGTTAATTCTATAATTACAATACACACTCCAATTTTATTGAAAAAAATGAAAGTGAAATTTGCGCACTAAAGCACCTGGAAATAGTCAGGGCTTTCAAATTTGACAGTTATCAAGGTGATATTGAAAAAAAAAAAGATGTCAAAAAATCCTTATCAAACATTTATTATCAATCAAAGCAATAAGTCGTATAAATTATGTTCGCATATAACTGTAAATTTTATTTAAAAATACTGCAGTTGATGTCTGCAAAGAATTCGCCAGTTCCAACAGTATATCTAGAACACCCTGTACTTGAACATATATGTATGGGTATATGTATAGGTATGTGCATATATATATTTATATATGTTTGTATGTTTATGTATATTTTATGTGTATATGTGTGTATATATATATAAATAAATTCTGTAAATACATGTCCTATGGACTTGTTTTATTTAAAATTTCTATGGTGTTAACATGATATGTGGCCTGCGTCAAAACTAGATACTTACGTGTCTAATTTATATACTTATTAATTTAATCAGTTATTTTAGTTTTTATTACTTTTCAGTTTTTGTAATACTGTACACCAAAAGGGCTTCATTAAAAATCAGCGTCCAGGCATGCATTTGCGTTTCAGGGCCTTTGCTGAGTGAGGTCCTGTTTGGCACTTGCCTTTAAGATTTTCTGTAATCTGTTATTGTTTTTATTTTGTGCCAAATAAATCTTTCTTTCTAAATCCATTCAATTTCGTATCCGTACAATTTATGTGTCCTAATGAAAGCATTGTCATGGCGGGACAAGGTCGACAGAGGTAAATGTGCCCGGGGCAAACACAAAACTACTCTTTGTAGTCACAAATGATATTTTGAACGAACATATTAAACATTCTGTGTACTTGCTTGAATAATTGTGAAATATTTTAAAAAGTAGTCCTTAAATGTTACCTTGGCGATTATTAGTGTTAGCGTAAAATTAAATTAGATACTTGCTCCAATTAAAATATCAAGATTTGGTGCAGATGTTGGAATCAACCCTTTGAATAGAGTTTGTGTTTGTTAGTTTTTCTGCGAATATCGAGCTTAAGTAACACTTTTTTAAGTTGCATTTTACGTTAAATAACATCGCGTTAGAGCGTCGGTGGCTCAATGGTGTGAACTGTCGCCTTCCTACCGGGAGGGCTGAGGTTCAAATCCGACACGTACCAATGTGTTTTCGAATTTCGAAAATATATGTACGTGATCCGACGCTCTTACGGTGAAGGAAACATCGTGAGGAAACCTTCATGCACACCTGTGAGAGATTCGGAGGTTGTGTGTGAAGTCGTCCACTCCGCACTGAGCCTGCGTGGACGACTAATACGTACCGTTACCCCGTATAGTGTGTCAGCCAGTTTAATTATAATTATTTAAAACACTTAAGCACGTGCAGTAATCTATAATGTATTTGAAATTCTTCAATAAAATATCTGTAAACGACTGTTCAGGTAGTCATCTTTACAGATATTTTAGCCTTTCCACTTTAAAGGCTTTATTACCAATTATATTAGTATGCTTATTGATCACAGTTGTTGAAAAACATACAGCTAAGAACTGTTAAATGCAACAATATACGGTATGATAAACAAGTGTACCAAAAACATTGTCGCAAAGGATTGTCGCTGTAAAGTTCATTCATAGCTAAAATGTCAACGGTAACAAGAACTCGGCTAGGACAACTCCGGACCCCTCTTTGTAGTCACGTAAAATGATATTTTAAACGATCGTGTTTGGCTTAAATGTGATTTACCGGTGATTTAAGTTTAAAACCCGTAAGCGTAAACATTGTGATAATATTGTATTTAACCTCATTTTACTTTGTGAAATTGAGGTAAGTTAAATTTCGAAGTAAAATTTGAGTGATTTAACATCTGTGTAGATGTTTGTTTTTTTTGTATGTAATGTGTGCTTCATAATAAGTTTTCTTGTATTTCTGTTTAATCAAAAATAACCATAAATAAGTTAGTTATTTGCAATATGTAAAACTAGCACTATATGTATTATTATCACTATATTTGTTTTGATTAAACCTACACTAAAATAAATAAATTCGCTCGTTAAATAGTAAAGATCAATTTTGGAAAACAAAACATACAAAGCTGTTTCAACTTTAGATTGAAGGCAAAAATCTTGATCTAAAACAACGGCTCGAGATAACAATCTGAAATGCAATTTGCAAACTTTGGCAGCAATCGTTCGAATAGACTAGACACTTAATCCACTAAACAGCGAATAGATTGTGAGAATTGCACTTAGAAATTTCAGTGCACTCTATAACGTCAGCAAAATCATTGCCGTGATTGAGATACAAAATTCCTAAAAGAAGGGAAATTATATACAAGGCAAATAATGCAATACATCTTATACATAGTTTGCAAGGACATTGTGGTCTGCATCACTTGATTAGCTAATATAAAATGACAGTTCCTCGGAGCGTATATTACGCCATTTAGTCTCTGATGACCAAATAAGAATTTTGCCTAAAAACACGACAAAGTTTAAGGTGGTCAAAACTCTTGACGTTGGTGTGTTTGTTGATCAATCATCTCAATAGTAGGAAAACAATGCAATAAAAATACTTTTTTTTATATGCTGGTTTTAGCCAAAGTCGATGTGTTTCAATAACACGTTAAGTTTAGAAATAAATAAATAAATAATAAATAAATAATATCCACTGACATTCACACAGCGCCATCTAGCCAAGTTAAGCGTGAAGCCTGTATTATGGGTACGAAACGACGGATAAATATACTTAAATACATTTTTTTTTCGTAAATACATACATATCATACATAGAAAACACCAGACCATTACAAACAGACATGTTCATGCACACAAATGTTTGTTTTAGAAAATATTCGTTGTATTCGTTAACCTTTTGTTAGCTATTTTTTTATCAAATCCGAGTCTGGTATAGCGGGATTGAACAAAATAATACACCTAATCTCTTATTATGACTTTCAGAGCGATTGAGCAATATTTTAATAATAACGATTTATATCGACTATTATATACATTATTGCTATGCTATTTGGTTATTTTTTTTTACCAACCACTGCACATGTTTGCACTAATGACCGCTGAAACTCCTAAGCGAGGACAGCACTGTGGGCTCGTTACCTCGAGAGCTCAAAATCGCTGCACGTCAAATTGGCAGTGGAGAGCGCTCCAATTTGAGCTGGCTGGATTGCGGTATCTTACGAGCACAAATTGTATTTTTAAATTTCGAATGTTTACTGTTTCAAATATTAAATAAGCGGAAATATTGTTTACCGTTACTAGTTTTTTTTATTATTGTAAATTGCAAATTATACGTATGAATATTTGATAGTGTTTAAATTAAAGAAGCTATTATTATAATTTCTTTTTAAAAATAAGCGTCAGGTTGGCCGGTCACTAGACGTATTTAGTGTTGAAATTATGACCAATGATTGCTTCCCAATTACTTCTGTTTGGTTCCCATAAGTAGGCAATTGGTGTAATTCCACTTTAGAAGAAATTGAACATACAAAGGTGACCTGTCATCCTGATGTCTCGTTGGCGGTCGAGTTTTATTCGGGAATCGATTTCTTTCGATTCAATAAACTTTTAATGTGCTTATAAGAAAAAAGTATTATTGACACTGACTTGGTACTGGCAACTCAATTAAATGGAATTTATGTTAGAAATATAAATTTTTTAACGTTTTAGTTATTTAAATAAAGTAAAGTGACGCTGATGATCTTGATTGATGTTCTGAACAAAAGACTTTTAAATGTGCTGTAGTAAAATTCAATGAAATATCCTTAATGTAAAAAAAAAACAAAACGTGGCTTAATACTTTTTGCAAAAACATTTTTTCCAACCTGAAAAGCCTTTTAGAAAAGCACGCTAAACAAACGTGTTACTTTCCATACAAACTTACCAACAATATATTTCAAAAGCACCAACCGATAGAGCCCCCGTGTCAATAAAGCCTCTGAACGGGCGTCGCATTATATGGAAAATATTCCCACATTTCCTTGCGGAGAGCGCTCGCTACTGATCCACCGCTTGGATCTCCTTAGGATTTAAATATACTGACGGGGAGCCGTCTTTGATACGTCTTTCTTACAGGATAAATAATACGATAACACTAAGAGCATGCGGACGGGTTGCGGATTAAGCTTTTAATTGAGGCTTCAATCTAGATAGACATGCGTAAACTTAAGAAGAAATATGTGCGCTATTCTACACAAAAGATATTGCTAAAGAAAGTTTGCCTATATTAAAAATTGCAAAGAAAGCTATTTTAATAGTTTTTTTTAGAAATGCTTGAAATGGTTTGGCGGAAAAGAAAACAAAAACAAAATGGGGTAAAAATTTAGACTACACATAAATTAAATTATCAAATTCAACTCGAACATGATAAGAATGTAAATGTATACACTCTCTCTCTCTCTCTTCAACCTATCGCAGTCCACTGCTGGACATAGGTCTCCCCCATTTTGCGCCAGATATCCCGGTCCTCCGCTTTTCTCATCCAGCTCCCACCAGCGACCTTCCGCAAGTCGTCGGTCCATCGGGCCGGAGGGCGTCCTACGCTACGCTTGGGATACACTGTAACCTTTTAATTAAATAAATAATCGTAAAATAAATCGTCGTCATTGGTGTGGACTGTTGCCTTCCGATATGGAGGGTGCAGTTTCAAATCCCGCCACGTACCGACTTATTTTCCCACCACAATCAGAACTGGGCCCGCGTGGATGACTGAGGCCAGTACACCCTTTACGGGTAGGCTCGGGGCCCCTCGGGGGGATGATATTATTATAAGGAGTCCCTTTAGATTCAAAACCTATTTTTAATTCTTCCTTTTTGGGTCTATGTAAGTTGTTGTAAATGTTCCAGTTTGAATGTATAGAAATCATGTTTCACTATAAGGAATTTAACACATGTAAAATGTTGGAAAAACTTCATTTTCTATGTATTTTAATTTCATCTTTCGATCAAAGTAAGTGCCAGGGACTGATCTTTGTTCAGCCAAGGGATTTTTAAGTAATCCGATGGTTATACAACCGCACATTAAGTAGCGTGCTGGATTTATTTTCAGTATTTGCACAAACGACCCATCTGGTGACATGGTAGACCTCGGCTATTACACCGAGAGTTCCGGGTTCGATATCCAGGCAATACAAACATTGTAGTGCATGAACCTGTTTGAGTCTGGGTTTTCTATGTATAATATGTATGTATTTACAAAAAAAGTATTATAAGTTAATTAGTTGTTTGTCTCCGTGTTACAGGCTAATGCTTTGAGGCTAGATGGCACTGTGTCAATGTCTATAATATTTATACATATACAGTCTAGACACAATAAATATCACACTTTGCACACCTAATCGACGTCACTACCCCAAAAATCCTACGATCCGTCGCAAATGGCCATCATATTTAAGCGGTGTGAACAAAAACGTAAACTATTGCTGGCATGGCCGGTATTAATATAATAATTTCTAACTCCAAAAGAGGGAAATTGTAGCATTAATTCCCTTAATTTCGGTAGAATGTTGCGGTCAGAGGCTGACATATTATATGTCGGCATTTTGCGGTCGCAAGCCGTTTGGGGGGCATTACTCTCGGGGATAGTAGACTTGCGACTGGCCGTGTTTTTGAAAGATTATTAAATAATAAATGGATAATAAAATGTATATATAATTTATCTTCATTATTGTTCGTGTGATTTTTCTTAACTACACTGTTGTATTTTACGTTGCAAAATGCAAAGATACAATACTCCAGCTAGCCAAACTACGAAGTTCCCTGAAGGATTGACCTTAGTAATATTGGCTTCTCAGTCTTTAAGAATATTGTTTATACTGACTTCTTACTTAGACTTAAGCTATAAGTGATTCTTAGTCGCCCAATTTACCATGCAATTACATACAAATTACAAACAATGTGTGTGTCACTTGCCATCAGGTACTTCAAAATTTTACGACTCGTTTGCCTCATACATAAAAGCAATTCTTCACAGTTCGATCCCTTATCCATCACCTATCCCAAATCATCGTTTGACTTCGTGTTCAAATACAATCTCTCAGTTGATTTGGAGTACTAGAATATATTTATTTTTTTGTAGTTTCAATAGACACAAGGTTTTCAAGACAACGTGGCGGTCGCAAATTCGAAACGCAAGTCTGCCCAGATATTAATAGTTGCTGAGTTTGGAGGAATATCAAAATTAGAGACAACTCAGTAACTACTTGAGAGTGCGCTGGTAGAAATTTCACGAATCCACGAACACTGCACGGATTCACGGCGGAATGTTGCTAAGCAGAGTTGAAATAATAAAATTATCATCCCACCATAACTTTACAAATAACTGATATAGTTAATATCAACGAAGTAGTTTTGCATTGTCCTATTTGGCACTTGTGTTTCAAGCCGAGAATTTGGTAAAGTTTGTCTCAGAATAAGATGATGGATATATGTATTTTAACTAATAGACATGTTATAAGTAGGTTTGACACAATGTGGTAATATTTTTTTATTAGGTGATTGGGGGCTAATTTAAATCCATGGTAGAAATTTAAAACTTTTTCTATGTAGCCATATTGATTTGAAAAATGACACAAGCAGTTTATTTGATAAGATGCTTCTCGAAAACCAAAGCAATCCATACTAATAAATATCAGTTGTGATAAGTCTCCAGCCACTTACTTGTAAAATCTTATCTACCACGTAGTTACAATAAAATTTCTGGAAAAATAATTATACCAAGTTTCTAGTCCACCATTGTGCGGAATCCTTCAAAAATCTCCTTTCTCGTCACCAAAGTAAAACCGCCGACGAAATCCATTACACACGCTACCCGTACACAAACAAAATCCCTAACCCAGACTTCCTCAGGAAAGAAATTAACTACGTTCCGAGGTACTCGCGCAAAATGGCCACCTCTCAACGGAGTTCTTTATTGTGACCTCTCAAAGACGGGTGCACCTTTCAGCGAGTCGTTTCACCTCCAGTCGACATGTTGAAAGACTCAAAATTACGCGCGCATCGACGCCATTTTCGACGACGCTTTGCGTTCACGTGAATATGTACTGGCACATACGCTGCAATGTTTACTTAGCTTTGAGACTTAACTATTTATTTTGAGAGCGTATTTTGCTTTGTTGTATTTGAAGTGATTCTATTTAATCGATGTGATATTATCTTGATTATTAATATTATTCGAGCTTGTAGTTGTCCGTTAAAGAAGTAGCCGTTAAAGACCAGCGTATTCTCATCACGGCACAGGCTAACAAGTTTTGAATTATATAAAACATTTTATTTTTAGAGAACTTATCTAGTTTCCGGAACCAGGTTAATAATGTCTATTATTCTAAATCTTCCACTTCGTCACTGCGTTTTCAAATAGCTTGAATTACGTACTTTTATATTGTCTGTGCATAAGTCGTATTATGAGTATGTCTATTGATTTCTTTTAAAGAATACTAAATACGCGAGGTTTTGAACAACCACCATACATACCCTAATCCTATGTCCATAAATTTACTGTCGTTAGATAAACAGCAACTCAAGGCCGCGACGGTACTTTCTGTAAACACTATGCTGTCCCATCATTGGTTTCCGTCAGTGTTGGTGGTAACCAGTGAGGATAATTCATCTGGTACAGCAAATGCAGCTAGACGGGTAGCGGTCTAATTTACGATCAACGGGTTGACTTGATTGTAGCTAAACAAAACCAATTGATTACAAACAAGAAATTAATAGGGAATAATTAATTGTAGATGATCGCCGCTAAAGAAAACCAGTTGATTACATAAAGGAGAAATTAATTGTAGAGAATACCCACACTTTGGGGGTGCAATCCCACACAGCGGGTAACCCTAACTCCTCGGTATTCCGCTCCATTTACTGGCTTGCGGGATCCCCTTGGAGCGGAGGTCCGTGGGTCACACTGGTTTGAAGGTGTTTTTATTTTCCTGTTACTTGATTTCAAGTAACTATTTTTAAAGTTAATTGAACAGAAATTACGATTTGGAAACGTCTAGAAGGAATTGTTATTATGAGGTTGTTTGCTGGGAATCTATTTTGCAAATTTACTACTGACATTTATTTTATCCTTCCGATGTTACCGGCCTCAATGGTGCGGATTGTCGCCTTCCTACCGGGAGGACTGAGGTTTAAATCCCAACACGTACCAATGTGTTTCCAAATTTTCGAAAATATATGTACGTTATCCGACGCTCTTACGTGAAGGAAAACATCGTGAGGAAACCTTCATGCACGCCTGCGAAGAGATTCAAGGTTTGTGTAAAGTCGTCCAAAGCGCTCGCATGACGACTAAGGCCTAATCCCTATACGGGTAGGCTCGTGCCCTCGGTGGGACGTTTAATGAGCTGATGATGATGATGTTATCGGCCTTAGGCCCATATGATGTCTATCATAGTTAGTGCAAATAGTGTTGCACTTGCGCAATTGTAAGTGTCAATGAGAGTTACCAACTGCGGGGTACTGGTCCTTATATTGCGTGCCCAACAGGGTCCATATCACTGGTTTCACTTTTTATGTAACATCTTATGTACAATATGGTTTGGCAATAAATGATTGATACTATATAATGACATATACTATATGTATCAATAAATGATTGATACATAATGATGATATATATGATACGTCAGCATTTCTTTACTAGAAAAGGCGAATTAATAGTATTGTAATACTGTTTTATGAGATGGATGTAAGTCCTTAGTTGAGATGTCTGCTCGTTGACCTACCTATAGAATAATATGAAGAAGCTTTATATTGAGAAAGAAAGAAATTGTATTTATTCCATGAAGCATATTCAAAAATTATTTGTATGATAATATTCCTATTCCTATTCAACCTATCGCAGTCCACTGCTGGACATAGGTCTCCCCCATTTCGCGCCCTATATTATTACACTATATATTACCCTTAATTAATTTCATGGGAATATCAGGCATAAAATAAATAATCCATTCATAATTTACTGGACAATAATCTGAACTAGAAAATCAGATAACAAAGACCGTTTAAAGGTAAGTTTTTTTTTCATGTTATTTTATTCAAGATCGAATTGGAAAAATCTAAGAGATTATTGGCATTCTTCACAAAGGTTTTATAATTGGTCCTTACATCAAACCTCAAGATAAATCTTCAGTTGTTCAATACTTTTTCATACATCTATACAAATAATAAAATTGAAGCAGGATCATATCTCTCCATCATAAATATTTAACATAACTATTCGGGTTTGATAAGTGATTTAAGCACAATACAAAAATGTAGGGTATTGAATTAATCAATTTCGCCCTCCGGGCCGATGGATGGACTTACTAGGTCGCTGGTGGAGGCTGTATGAGGAAATCGGAGGATAGGGATATCTGGCGCAAAATGGGAGACCTAGTTCGGCAGGGGACTGCGATAGGTTGAAGAGTGAGAAAAAAATGTCTCGTCAATAACAAGTAGGAGCTACGTAGGTAAAGTTGTTTATAGTTCAGGAAAAATATAGGGTTATCCTAGAATAAAGTTTAAACTTTAACTATACATTGTGTTTCATATAAATGTACCTTTATGAACAAATATGGAAATAGTTTTGATTTCCCAACTACTTTTTATAGTCGACACTCATTTTTGTTTATTAGGAGTTAAGAATGTCCGTAGCGGAATCACCGATATGCAGGTGAACGGCCTAACGGAATGCAGAAGCTGTTAAAAATATCATATCCAATGGATAAAGAGCATAGTAAATGAATATAACTCTTTTGTTACTATATGAAACCTATTTCTCGAGCTTTAGTTCCGTCATCGCTCGTCCTATCGCCTTTCCCCAGTATCCCGGGAAAGCCGCTCAGGTCCGCGGGACTGTTTTGATATGTCGCAATATTTACTATGACTATTGATATGTGAGGTTTGGTAAGCTTTCGTAATAACATGGATATAACCTGAGCGCCAGTAAAACTACTGGTTTTGTTAACTTATGATGATACTGGGTTGTTTATAGATTTGTAAAACTATTTGTTTCCTATTTATTATGTATTTGAAAAAAAGAATAAAATGAAACTGAATTAAATATAATTATATATTATTTTTAAATGAAGTAAAGAGAAGGAATCAAAAATATTTGAGGTCCAAACTTACTTCTCTTAATGAGTTGCATCCCGACAAATAGCAAACAAGTTTTTAGTGGCCAACCGTGCAATACGCAGAGAGCTAGTGACCGAAAACCTCTAAATGATGGACTTCACTGGAAGCAAACAGTCAAGTAGTAGACACTGTTGTTAAAGTATAAATAAATAAATAAAATAAAACATATTTATTTCGGAATAAATTAATATGACGACTTTTTCTGTAGGAATTAAAAACCAATGACCGGCAGGAATCTAGATACATCGGAAACTCTATTCTTTACGACGCTTTAAGGCGTCTCTGGCGGAAAAAGGGTTAAATTACACTGACATGATCATATTTGAACTTGGAATAGCACCTATAACGATAGTTGCTGCAGAAATCAATGCCAACAGCATAAAATCAGAAGTATAAAATAATGCGACTAAATAAAATAATATAATTATTTACACAGAGTCACATTCATCAACTTTTAAATTAGAAAGAAACATGCAAAACTATTTTAGTACGTAACAGCGTTAGTATAAACCATAAATATAATTATAATCTCATCAGATGTAATGACTTAGTTCAAACATAAGCCTGGACCTAAATGTGAAGTAAATATAATTGTACGAGCAGGAAGTTTTATTCCGGCTCGTAGATCTAAAAAGTACTGGCGGGAAACGTTGGTTGTAAGGCAACGCTTCCAAACAGAAAATAAGATTATATTAGGAGGAACCTAACTCCCTAGAAAGCCTAGAAGTCCGTCGCCGGGACGCTAGGTCGCTAGGGCCCTAGCCCAGCCTAACAATATATACATATATAAATAAAAGAGAGCTTGCTCCCAAGCTTGAGCAAGGGTTAGGAAGTTACGGTAGGTAGGGATTGAACCCGCTGCCAGTCGCGCAGGCTCACGCGACTGATCATAGTGACGGCGTAGGGTGTCTTGGCCGCAGCGGGGAAATGAGACTCAACACGGACGGTTGGAATCTGGTTTATTGTAGTAAAAGCAAGTTAGTTTATATACAATCAGTTGCTATGTACACATGTTAGTAGCTCGAACAATAATTATGATTACATGTTACTTAAATCAATTTATAAAATATCTGAGTAATTGAATTTTATTTTTCAAATCAAATTAGAAAATAAGCAGTAAAGAACCCAACTAGTTAGCATAATAGGTCATTATCCAAGAATAAAAATGGTTAACTCATCCTTAATATAGAACACAGCAATTTCAAACTCAAAACTATAATTGGAAAAAATGGTGAGATAAAGGTACCAATATGAACGACCTTTGACATTAATTCCTCGGTAAATTTAATAAAATAGATAAAGCTTGAACTGTCCTTGATACCTATGGCTTAGAACTAACAACAGTCGAGAAAAGAATTTCCAGTGCACATCAGAAAAAATAATAATCTATTATTGCCGCATCCATTTACTTCATTGCTCAGATCCATATAATCTGTCAGTTTGTATTCCCGAAGGAACGTTGCAGGTGAGAAAGAGTTTCTTTATCTTCGCTAAGCCACTCCTAAGTTGTTGCCCTCAATATTGGCTGGATGTTAAGCTTTTCAGTTGATATGACATTCATTTCAACGTTGGTATTTATTTTTAGTGTTTCGATTTTCCCTTGTGTAGTCAGTAAAGAGTATATTTTTCAGTTTGAACTTTTGGTAAGCTGATATAATACGAGTAAAATATCTTTCTTATGTGTATTTCACAGCTAAACTTTTTGGTTGGTCGTTACCACGATCTATAAAACAATCTTCTTAGAGATTCTGAGAAAGTTCTCAAGTCATATGGTTGGTCTATTTAAATACGAAACGGGGGAAACATATGTCCAGCAGTAGACTGCGATAGGTTGAATAGGTAGATAGACATATTTTGGCAGTTTTAGTGACTATCAAATTAATTCCAGATAAAATAAAAAAATGAAGTCGTTTTCCAATACTTAACTAGTAATTGCTGGATAGGTTTTTTAATGTGGTTTTGATTTTAAATTTGTTAGATCAGTTTTGTTCGTTTCACTATTAAGCTTAAAACGCTGACTATATCAACACTATCGGCAGAGATGATTAAGTTATTGATATTGATATTTCCTTTATTGCTCATGTTGGTTACATAAAGTTCTTAAATTGGTAAAATATACATTCTGCAACATGACCGTGTCAGGGCATTACAATATTTAAACATTTAATAAACTCATTACATGTTTTTAATCATTTAAACTTAAATTTCTATAATAATACGCCATCACAACAATTCGTTACTTAAATCAAATTAAATAAAATAATCAATTAATAATAATTTATTAAAATACATAATATATACAATTTCAATAAGATAATAAATTTATATAAATTAATACATAATATAGAACAATTAAATTAAATTAGGAAACACACAACAACAAAAAAAAAACGATTAAATAAATTTTATATTCTGGTGCCAAAATATTCTTTCAAAGTATAAAAACACTTATTAATTAATATTTTTTAAGCTCATATTCAAATTTACTGGACTGGAGTGCTTTTATATATTTAGGTAAATGGTTAAATACCTTAATGGCCATATAGTATGATCCATTTTTATATAATGTCAGGTTGCCTGTAGGTATTACTAAATCGTTTTCACGACGGCGCGATATGTCAGCCATAGCCATAGCCACTTGTCTTATCCCCAATTTTGCAAAAATAACTAGGATGTCTCTTTACCCAAGGAGATGAGGTATCATTACTCGAACATGGTCTTCATTCGATTTCAATCAAAAGGAAACCACTAATTAAACTAACAAATATTAAAAAACAAAATAAAAATGTTAACTTTATGACTCGATAAAACCTTTTACAGTGACTAAACTTTAAGTCTTAGTTTTAGAACATTAAGGAAATACAGTAAAAGGAGACTTGCATTGAACAGAGACTTCATTAGTCCGAGTAGCAGGCTGAAAGTAAAAAAATCCCAACGTTCCATCTAAACGGATAAGGCACCTTGTTACATGGACAATTGAGTTGGAATTTGCCTGGGAAAACTTTTACAGTTGTCGATCGTGACACATTTGTTTCGGCAATTTATTAGTGTTTGAGTCTATCTGTTTAAACACAATCTAGTTATTTATTTGCGAATTAAATTAAAATGTTTGGGCTTGCATTAGTATTGTAGTGTGGTACAACCGCGTAGTTTTATGAAACAAAGCAAATATCGGCTATTAATATATTTGTAATCTGTGTTTGGTTTTAAATGTTCTGGATTCATGTGACGACATTTCAATATAGTTTTCAACAAATGGTGACTGGTGACGCTAACTTTTGCAGTCATTGAACAAACTGTTAAACATAAGTAATTTCAGTTTCCAGGGTTGTGTGATTGTGAACATTACAGCTTGTATATTTATAGATACAAACATACATTCAATGTATCTTGTACCCTTTTACTATATCGGATTGTTTAATAAAATATCTTTGTTCTAACTCACTAGAATTTTAAGTACGACAAAAATAAAATCATCATCATCATCATCATCTCAGTTCATTATACGTCCCCACCGAGGGGCACAAGCCTAACTATTAGTTTCTGAGATTAGCGCGTTCAAAGGAAAAAACAAATTCTTCAGCTTTATAATATGAGTATAGATACGAGTATAAAAGCATATTTACTGCTTCATTACATCCGAATTCAAGTTGAGTTAAGACATTTTAGGCTGAATCACCTGACTATCCAAGAGGGAATAATTTATAAAAGAAAATGCATCTTTGGGGGGCAGTCCTGGCTGCCAAATTACAGGAACATAAAACCTGGCAAGGACTGTCAGGTGGTTCAGAAAACTCTGGCATTCAAGCAAAAACTCAGTGTAGGCACACTATTGTTGAATTTTGGTCTGTTAGGTTTTTCAATTATATATGACGCGGTTTTCATATAAATATATTTCACTCTTAGATAAACTCTGTAATCAACCGAAATTCTGAAGTCGGCGAAGTTGTTTCCGACGGAAAAAAACTTGGTTAACGAATAAACTTTTGGTATACAAGATGAATGGGGATTCCGAGAACTGACTGTTCCTTACTCCACCGAACATAATGTTCAAAACTGTTGAAAAAAATGTTAAACTGACTGCCTGACTGACCCAAACACTCTTAATCATAGTAACTTTATAGATGTTAAATAAAATGCCATGCATTTGAGCAAAAAATTGTCTGCTATAAAAGAATTCAGATATATTTTTTTATTTATGTTTCTTACAGATAAAGTCGATGAGATGAGAATAGAAGCTCAAAAAAGAATTACCATTTTAAAAAGAAACGCATTATCTCCAATACACATATTTGCATTCACGCTATGAAGCCTGAATAAAAAGAATGAAAACGATCTTCGTGGACTATAGAAAATAAATATATATTCTATCCATAAGCGATAAAGGGTAAGACTATCGTATAGAACGACGAGGATTCGATCGGTCTAATTCATAATGAGTATTTTTTTCAAATGTAATGTCCATAAAAATAATCATTAGTTTAGCAGCACTAGTAACGTAGTAACAACCACTGTGTACAAGTACACCTAAACTAACAATAAACCTAAAATAAAAAATATTCATTGACATTTACATATTAAGCGGGGAGCTTGTAGTAATGACACTAAATAACTAATAAATATACTCATATATATATTTTGTAACTTTAATACTTACTTTCTTTATACATATAATAATAGAAACACCGAGACACACATGTTCATTCACACAAATGTTTGTAATGCCCGGGGATCGAATCCCTTGCCCTTGAAAGCCCTTGGTGTAGTAGCCGACGTCTCGACCATTGCGCCAAATGGGTCGTCAAACAAAGTAAATGTCAAAAACAGTTTTGAGAAAACCACTTCACCACCACTTGCTAGATTATAGTGATCTTGTTACTTGAAATAAATAAAAATAACTCGTACTAGTTACGTGTACTAGGTTCTATCATGGTTCCGGATCTATGGGTGACGGTCTGAATCACCTTTTAGCTAAAAACCTTTGGAAATCTCTCAAGATTTTCAACAGTCTTTCCCTGTAGAGAGCAGACGTTGTATGGTTACTATATAGTTAGTAGTAACGTTTTCGTTTGAATTACGACTCATTTATGCGGTGGAACATCTCGATGTATAAATACAAACTTAAACACCTCAAACATTTTCGAAATGAAATCGAATAGGAAAAACATTGAAAAAAAAATCATATATTTTTCAATAGTCAAAGTTTTCACATCCAACAGCGCGCCCATGCTGTGATTACTTTCACAATCTACGCGATGGTAAGCTTTACTGACCTCTGATTAAAAACCAAGCTCTTATTTAATTACACCCGCTGACTAATGAATTGGGTTGAGAAGGCGTGTCTCGTTTCAACAACCTTCGAAATATTTAACATGGAGAGATGGAGGGTGAACTTTTGGAAATTATCTTAATTAATCATAAATACCTTCTTATTGTTGGTTTCATGTGTATGGTTTGGTAGTGTAGAAGAGCGGAGTAGCAAAGCAGTGGTTATACATAGTACTTATACTTTGAGGCCCGTATTCTAGACTGAGATATTATCATCATTATACTCTAAAATGTTCACTGCTGAAAGAAGGCCTCTCCTAATGATTTCCATGCGGCTCGATTCCTAGCAGTTGACATCCATCTGCTACCCGCCTCCTTAACCAGGACCTTATTTACTTAAATTGCTTGCTTATAAATGCTTTTAGCATAACCTGTTAATTCTATTAATAAAAAAGTTATTTCCCTACATCACTGAGTGTTGGCAGTGTACCTAGAACAAATGGATATACTCGTATATTCATTGATGAATTCCCTAGTCTAAGGTGAGAATTTAAAAGGAGTTGAGCATCTCTAGGACTTGATTTATAGGCTCATTCAATCAATCGTTTATTGCTTTTCCACAATGTTTACAAGGTGACAATTAATTAAATAGGTACATTATGAACCCAGTCGGGCACAGCAACTTAAGATAGAGGAGGGCATTTAACACTCTTATGTATTTCATACTATATATATACTATAATCTTACTATGTATTTAATACTATTCTACTTGTTTTATCAATTTAATTTTAATGTCAATGTCAGTTGAATTTAATTTTGGTGTATCTTAATATAAATTATTTTGTTTTAATTATAGTTCAATTTCATGTCCACTTGATTTTTATACTGTTAATTAATTTGATTATTAAAATTATATGTATTTCTTCGAATAGTATTTACTGCAATAATATTATTGTAATCTTTAGTATATCTTGTCATTTAAGTATTCCTCCAATTCTTTATGCGTATTGAGGGTGATTTAGTATTCTTTATCGTTTACAATCTTAGATCTTATAGAACATAAACACAGTACAATTGCGAATTGTCAACCAAAGTACACCGTAGCGGCGAGTCCGCAAAAATTAATAACTCCCAACTTCAGCGCTAGCATAAACAGGGACGGCGGTAGAACGGCGTAATTTGGTTAATTTGTGCCTATGTTATCGCAGGACAAACGGCCAACGTGAGATACAGGATTTAAGGTTGGCAACACGCCAGCCGCTCGGATCTAGCTTCGAGGCGCTTTTTGCTATGGATAACATTATTTATTATTAATTTTGTTCCGATTCCGTTATAATATTTGCAGCGATGGAAGCTAGAAGCGATCTGACACCCCAGAAGAAACGTTCGTAGATTCGTTCAGCTCAAAATTGAGGATTGTTGATAGAAAATGTCGTAAAATAAGCTGTCGGATAAGTTCTAGTGGCGAAAATAATATTTTTCGTGAAATGATCATTCGATGGTGTATAATATAGATTCGGAATAACGCTCTTTTAGAGTTATATATGTATAGTGTTAATCACACTAAATTTGATTGTTTATTAATCTAACTAACTCCAATAAAAGATGAGAATCACCATGAATAAGATATATAAGTGTCGGGAATCCAAATTTAATTCAATTCAATATTTGCATTTTTTTACGTACATTATTTAATAGTACCATATCTAGTTAAATCGATATTTGTGTTAAAGAATTATGGGCCAGCATACTCCACACTTCGTGGCCGCGCATATATCGCATATCAACTCTAAATAGTTAGGCTTTTCGCGTGTCTGCGACGTATAAACTGCATTGTGTAAACCTATTT
This sequence comes from Leucinodes orbonalis, assembly GCA_019425675.1. Taxonomy (NCBI): domain Eukaryota; kingdom Metazoa; phylum Arthropoda; class Insecta; order Lepidoptera; family Crambidae; genus Leucinodes; species Leucinodes orbonalis. The sequence continues at coordinate 48,594 of PQWD01003886.1, read as the reverse complement.
TGTGATTTGCTCAGTGATAGTTTATTTAGAACAAAACAAAGCTAAAGGAGTTATTTTATTCTAAAGCAATTTGAACAGGTAAAAATGTTTGATTGAATTTGGGGAATGAAGGATTACCATGAAAATATACTACTTACTAAGTTTAGTAAATTAATGAATTATTTTAAAAATATCGATTACCTACTTTTTTTTTTTTTCGAACTGACTACTGCTGTTGGCCGCAGATGGCCTTTACAGTTCACCGGGCAAGTGGCGATTACCTACTTTGTCATCATCAGCTCATTTATACGTCCCACGGGGAGCACGAGCCTACCCGTATAGGCCTTAGTCATCCACGCGGTCCCAGTGCGGATTGGACGACTTAACGCACGACCTTTAAATCTCTCCGCAGGTGTGTTTCCTCGCAATGTTTTCCTTTACCGTAATACGTTCATATTATTTCAGAAATTTAAAAATACATTGGTACGTGGCGAGATTTGAACTTGCACCCTCCAGTTCGGAAGGCAACAGTCGATACTAATGAGCCACCGACGCTCGATTATTGGCGTTTATTTAATAAATACTAATTGCAGAATCATCAACAACAATAGTCGTTCAATGAAGTTATCTTATTTACCGATCGTACCAAACACAAATTACTACGAGTACTAAATAGCAAAACAATCGAGTTTCAGGCTGAAATGCCTTCAAAGTACTTTAATTTCCTTAGTACTTTCGTCACAAACAGCCACGAACGGTGAAGATCTATAAGTGAAGGAGTAAATTACGACTCAAATAGGCCGAGAGAGGATCGGCTTAACTTTCAAATTGATTTGCTAACTTCTTCCTGCAGACTGCCTGCTATACCTCCGTTACTATTGTCTTCAGACATCCAACTCACTCGAACTGCTCTTGAATCACTCGAAGTCACTTAACAATGAATTTGTTACAAAGGAATAAATCTTAATATTGAATATTCTTTAACTGATTTAATTGGTTTATAAAGAAGGTTGGGGAATCGTTTGCAGCTTCGGAAAGCCGAATGCAAAATTTCAATTTTTTCCTCGCAATTATTATTTCAGGAAGGAAAGAATCATACAGGCTGTTCACTTGGTGATAAATTGCATCTGTGGCCTTAAATGCACAAATTAGCTCTCAAAGTTAAACTGGCAAAGTTGGATAGGTCTAGGTTCTTGTACAGAAAGACAACAAAAATTTACATCCTGTCGTTCAAAATCGAACTACATCATCCGATAACAAGAATTTGTTCTAAGGACGTATTTCGTTAAAATTACTTTTATTTTCTCTAGTTCCATCCCAAGCTGAACTGACAGCAAACATTCGCTTATGATGTTCAGCATTTCTGCAAGATCGCACGTACTTACATACTCTCTATTGACGCCGACGCCTCGTTAAGTCTTTACCATGGTCAAAAACGTCCTTCAATTTTATTATTAGTTTCTACTAAAGACATACTGCTGTTGTAAGTTGCGATGCAAATGGAGGAGTCAAGCCCGCTAGTCTTGGTTACTATCTACCTAGTGTACTCTGTTTTCAACACACTGTCGTTACCTCGTCCATGTCGGCATTTTTTTTATATGATCTATTTGCATCCATAATCTGTTTGAAGTTATAGGCATATTAATAATCAGATATTATCTTTGATATTTATAACTATTGGAATGATACATAAACTCCCCTCAGAAAATATGGACATTAGCAAGAGTTAGTTAATTGCATAACATTTTCCATTTTGAAACAAACCAACGACTACCTATAGGGACCAAACCGAAAATCTGCTAAACCGAGGACGCAGTGAATATGAATTGCTACCCACTATCTCAAAAGCGAAATCTGCACGAGAAACAAACAGTAGCACCGAGCTGCTAGATTACGTCCCAATTCCGTACCTATGTGTACACAAACTTGATTATTTGTTCAGAAAATAGGTCATGTAATATGAGAGGTGGGCCGTTGAACCCGAGTTGGGCAGGGAAGTTACATTTTAAATCCCCAGGGGCCACCGGGCCGTATCGGATAAATGATCAATGAAAGGTAAACCGTAACTTTTGGGTGCATGCGTAAGCAATACGAGTACTTCAGTTTGATTCGAAGGTGTTGAATAAAAAATAGCTTCTACGCCGTATAGCTTGGGATTTTCGAGGTTGCTCGATGTATGCTTACCTGCAAATTTGTGGTAGTTTAGTTTTAGAGGAGTTGCAATTAGGCTGCAGAATAAGATTTTTAGTAAACACTACAGTGTACTAGATACAATATTTTGAAGTAAATAAAATATATTTTTTTAAATTTTTGATTTTTTCTCTTCTTTATTTCTCATGTACTAGAAGCTTGATCCTGGCTTCTAACCTTGGATAGGAGTAGTTTCCACGAAGCGAACCGCCAGCCAGGTGGCCAGGCTATGGTAGATTGCCGTCTATCACTCCTTAGCCACTTTATATGGGCAGGCCTACACTCTATAGTGGGTCCTTATGAGATGGTTGAATGATGAATACAATACAATGAGAGTTGCTCAAATTTTTAATAACACAACAACAATTTGTTCAGTTCTTAGTACTTATATTTAACATTGTAGCTAACTGTAAATAGTATTCTAATGCGTCACTGTATTATAAAAAAAATAATGAAAGGTCGATACCGATATTACTCTGATGAGTAACGGGTTTGAATTGTGAATCAGGTATTTTTTAATAAATTGAGTTTTTATTTTACGAATATTTTTTTGCTAATGAAAGTTTACAAAGATAAGTTTACACTTTATATGGGTAGGCTCGTACCCTCGTAGCTGATGATGATGAGGACGTATAACGAGTTGATGATGATAATGACGATTTAAAGTTTTATTGCAAACAAGTGAACATTTTATACTAATAAAGATATAGTAAGTTTATTAAACTCATTAAAATTTAAATGTCTAAATAAATTTTACCTTCACGTACATTAAAAAAGTTTGTATATTACATTAGAAACTATATACTATTCTATATATTGGAAAAGCCTGCAATATTCCAACCACACGCTTATGCTTTATGTAAACCATGTGTTTGTGATTTCATTTTACGAAGGAAGCTTCCCAGTTGTCTTTAAATAAAAAGAACAAGGAATATGTAAATCGAAGTGAAGATATATTTGTATAGCAAGCAAAAGTGTTTATATATGTTTCGTTATGAATAATTTGTAGGTATATTAGTGATCTTGATAACTGTTGTCGAAATATTTCTTTCAGTAACATAGTTTAAAGAACAAATTGGTTGTAAGAACTTTCGTTTATGCGGGTACGTCTGTGGTGGGAAGACCCGCTTTTTAGGGTTCCGTAGCCAAATGGCAAAAAACGGAACCCTTATAGATTCTTCAAGTCTGTCTGTCCGTCCGTCCGAATAACACAACTGTTTTCTCCGAAACTATAAGCACTACACTATTCAAACTATTTTGAAAACCGCTATTAGGTTTTGACAAGAAACTTGAAAAATAATATATTTAGAGGTTCCCCATACACTGAACTAACACTCAAAATTTTTTTTCATCGTACCCCCGTGTTGGAAATCAATGTGTGGCTCTTGAAGAATGATATTGAGGTTTCTAATATCATTTTTTTATAAATTGAAAAGTTTGCGCGAGAGACACTTCCAAAGTTGAAAAAATTGTGTCCCCCCCCTCTAATTTCTAAACTATGGGTGGATAAAATTAAAAATGTTATGATGTACATGACATAAAATCTAACAACGAAATTTAGTTTGAACGATTTCTGGTGTGTAGTTTTTTTTATTCATAAACGGTGAACCACTATTTTTCATATTAAAGTAAAGTAAAGAAACTAAGTAAAGAAAAATATTTTAGTTTATGTTACTTGCTGCTGCGGAACACTCCAAGGGATTCCGACTCGCGCTTGGCCAATTTTTTTAATTATTTTAATTATATTCCACTTTAAAAGTGGAATCTGTTTGTTATCAAATTATCACAAATATCTTCTCATACAATCTATTTAGTCTGTTCAAATACCTATTGTTGTGGTGTACGTGAAAACATACCTGGTCTAACAATGGCTTTCATTATGAATGCTAAGGCCCTTCCTTATACAACAAAACCTTACCCACTTCAGCTAGAAAATATTATCAAATGCTTATGAATCCAAATTGGGTTAAATAAATTTGAGAAACTACAAAATAGGGTTTGCGTTCTTCAATAACATTTATTCAAGATACATTTCATTAAAAAAAAAACAAGATGCTTAACTTTAATATGTTTCAGATTGGTTACAGAAAGCTAAAGTAAGAGAACTTAAGTAGCCGACAGCTCGCCAACCTAGTAAATAGAAAATTCATGTTTCAGACGATGCATCGTGCGTTGAGTAGGTGCCATAATTAGTTGTGTACTAATCAAAAAATAATAAAATGCTAGGTGGTAGACTCGGTACTAAGTCGTCCAGATAAGCACTACCGCAGTGCCAGATATCGTTCCGTGAAATAGAAGTGTTTACTTGTTACTAGTGTTTACTTCTGTGTTTCACGGTGAGTGGCACTGTAGCTAGTAAAATTACCGGGTATAAAATACCTAACACCTGCAGTCTCGGGTGTCCAGCGGAGTGCGGTCATCATCAGCTCATTAAACGTCCCCACCGAGGGGCACAAGCCTACCCGTATAGGGTGATTAGGCCTTAGTCGTCCACGCGGGCCCAGTGCGGATTGGACGACTTCACACACAACCTTTGAATCTCTTCGCAGACGTGCATGAAGGTTTCCTCACGATGTTTTCCTTCACCGTAAGAGCGTCGGATAACGTACATATATTTTTCGAAAATTCGAAAATACATTGGTACGTGTCGGGATTTGAACCTCAGCCCTCCCGGTAGGAAGGCGACAGTCCACACCACTGAGCCACCGACGCTCTAATTGGTGGTGAATAATAATTGTATATCAGTTGTTGGTCAATCATCAATGCCACTCTGTCATGGTCAGGCGTATCACTTATCATCAGGTGAGCGTCCTGACCGCCCTATAAACTTTGTAACATAAATGAAAAAATGTATAACGAGATTTGAATAATGCGCCATAAACTGAGGGGTTAAGCGACTGATTGCACAATGATATCGCCGGTGATATGTTTGCTCGCTCGCTCCGCTCTGTTAATGATGGCGTAAGGTCATTTGTCACTTATGTATGACGCTCCAATGTGATTATAACTAATGTATTTACTTGACTCGCTTACAAAGTGATTATGCTTGCTTTTTTCCTATGTTTTTTTTTTTTTCGAACTGACTACTGCTGTTGGCCGCAGATGGCCTTTATAGCTTCACCGGGCAAGTGGCGAGCGCAGATGGCTCTCAGCCTTAAAATTTACACAACGAGCCTAAGGGCGTCCCCGAACGGGACTCGAACTCGGCTTAGGGCGTTGCGGGGGGGGCTTGGTAGCCTAACATATGTTTGGGGAGAAAAAGCGGCCGGCACATGCGGTTACGCGAATAGGGACTGTGCGAACCTACAGGGACACGCGACGATGGCCCCCGCCGGCGGGGGCGGAATCTCGGTTGTCGGTTTGCGGAGTGTAATCTTAGTGTTTTAGCTATTTCGGCCGCCGATGCGGCGGCGATCGTGGTAGGGTCGTCCGGATTTTTCCTATGTATTTGATTTCTCCATCCTAAAGTTGCCTGGAAGAAATTGCCATGTGCAATAAGGCCGCCCATTGTACTCTCTTTTTTTCTTCTTCTTTTTTTTTGTGTATTTCAGTGTACAATAAAGAATTAAATAAATAAATAAGAGTACATGAATACCTAAATGAAATAGCAATAAGATTATTTATTAGGCGATATTTAATTAGTAGTTATCTAGTACTTGAAGGGTTATGGGTTCGATCGGTCAGTACAAACACTTATGTATATGAACAAGTAAGTATATACTACGAGTATGTGAAGAATATTATTTCGTTTAACTTTGGGATCAGTAGCGAAAGCTACAAATCTGTACATAAATATTATTGTTAATTCAGAATTTGAAGAAAATGCTAGTTGGTGTTCAAAGCGCGTAACAGTCACGATGTCATTTTTTTACGGATGTCTGCAGAAAAATGCCTTGATGGAATATTTTTGGATATTATATAGGTATATTGAATTTTGCGACGAGGGATAAAAATATACATATTAAAAATGTTTATCCCAAACAATATGCACAAGATTTAAAAGAACCGCCACCACGCTCCAGATCGCTAGCCAATAAAGAACTCTAAGAAAAAATCTACAAAGTCGAAGTGCTATTATAAAAGTTCAACAAGTCCATTCCAATAAAAACTAGTTCCGTAGATATAACGGGAGCGACGTACGCTTACAACGAACTTTCAATATGTAGGAGCCAGAACGAAAGAGTTGGGAGTGTGGTGCAATTCATAAGGGTATTTCCTCATTCAAGAATATTTCATTATTAATGCAAGCATATTAATAAAATTTTAGGTCCTGTAATTCTTAAACAACCGCTTTTATAAATGCATGTAGTAACATGAATTTATAATAAATATTATTAATATTATCTTCAAAAAGACTTGTTCATGCACACACATGTTTTTACTGTACGAGGACTGACCTCGATACCCTTGGTATAGTACAAACTACTTTCTTAAATGGGTCATCATACTAGTTTATTTAATTGGAGATGGCGTTATCCGTCAAGATTCCTTAAAAGCTCAGAAAAAGATTTCATTTACAAATATTTGACAAAGAAACAATTAATGTAGGGTAAAAGAGTAATTTATAATATACTACATATCAATCCCTCTAAACACCTTTGGTTCAGCAGTAAATCAATAAATGTAAAAACTAAATAGGCTCAGCACCGCTTTCTCTTTTGCATTTAGACCACAAGTTAGAAAAAGAGTTTCCCGGATAATACCGGAATGAAAGTTTTGAGAATGTCGGTTAGCGATAACATCGTGATCTGCATGATTACACGGGCAGCCTACAGAGCCAAAAAGAAATGATAATAAAGTTAAATGGGGGCCTATTTAGTACGTGCTATGGTGTTCTAACTAGATTGCTGGCTGTGCTACTTAAATGCTGTGTGTTTACTGATACAATATTAAAGATTTTTTTAATGAAACCCTTTTGCATGTAAGGCATATTTTAGAATTAAATATTATTTCAATGACAGTGCGCTGTGGAATGACGGCATATAAAATACAATACGGATGTTAGTTTTTTTTGCTGTGGTATTGATGGACATCTTAATAATAGAAAAAAATGGTAAAATAATGTCTGCGTGAAAATTTATATTCACAGAGTTATCAAAATTTTAAAAATGCATTCCCTTAAACGTTTAATACAAGTGGCTACTTAATTATGACGTCACGTCTTTGAAGTTAGTATACAGAGTTTAGGAATTTTGCACTACAACTTTATTAAATCTTGCGTTTATACATATATAGATAATTCATTATTGCATACAACAAATGAAACACTTAACAAGATTCTGCACAGGAAAAAGGTACAATTGGTGGCCTTATTATTAAATAGCAATCTCTTCCACGCAACCAACTTATAATGGAAGAGGACAGCTGGTAGAAGGGGTATATATTTTGCTTTGAGCTTTTGCTCTGCGATGGGGCGTTCCAGGAAGATTGATGCTTTTTAATTTAAAAAAAATAATTAAAAGTTGTGGTGATTATATTTGGGAATTCAGCTTCGACTTGTAGTCGAATTTCTAATTTATTAATTCGAGTAAGTATATATATAGTAGATTACTTTGACCAATTAGTTTTAATATGGACGTTATTTTGAACACAGAAACAAAACGAAGCGAAATTATTAACCACTGCACAGTCTAGTCTAGTCTACATAAATTTTACACTTTTTTAAAATTAATTCAGAAAATACTTTTAACTTTAAAGGTCAATGAATAAAATAACCATTCATCTCCACTTTACAGCCAAATGTTCCAAGCAGATATTGCGTCATTAGTGAGCTCGTATGTTTTTGCTGTTTCAACTCGTATTTTAAGCAAGACAGTTAATTGTATGCGGGTAATACTTAGTGCTATGTAAATGCGCTCCTAATGTTACTGTGCTTTTTGTGTGAACATTCCGTTGTCCTCGGCTTTCCTAAAAGTTTTGTTATGTAAAAATCAATAAAAAAGTGGTACACAATCTGATATGGTGCGTAACCATATATTGTGTAAAATGGTACACAATCTGAAAGTTACGCTTATATTGTGCAAAATTTATTGATTCGCTATGGAACGTTTACATATTTTTTTATTATAGCGGGCAAACGAGCAGACGGTTCATCTGATGGTAAATGACGCCGTCGCCCATGTACACTTGCAATACCAGAGAGAAAAGAAATGCGTTGCTGGCTTTTAAAGTGGTTGTGCAAACTCCCAAATTATATACTTGATTGCCTAGTCCCCTCTGCAACACCCCAAGACGAGGTTAGAATCTCACTCTGGGACGTTAAATTTATTTTAGACTGAGAGCTATGATTTTGCAAAAAGATTTTACACACCGACAGTCCCGACTACAATAGATGGTAGTCGTTAGCACCCACCAATCTGCATTGGTCTCGCGTGGTGGGTTACAGTCCAATCTCTACATAGTTTGCTGTTCCAGGCCTGTGCCCTGCAGTGGGCCGCGGTAGTTGATGATGATGGTGAGAGCCATCTGCGCTTGCCACTTGTTGGCTAAAGCTGTCATAAAAATAAAATTTAGTTATAATAAGCTAACATTAAGCTGCGCAGTCTATAATCAGGATATAAATGATTTATTATGAGCTGATAAAGCTGACTTTTACAGCCAGTGATAGTACATGGACTTAGGGCTTCCCCACCATTAGTAAAGGGTTTTGCCATAACCTTCACGCATGTACCATATTTTCTTTTTGTTCTCCTCTTTATGGTTGCAACGCACTCTTACCCCAATCGATATCACTTCGATCGATCTTCGAACTTGGTAGCAATATCACTTGTAATGAGGTCAGTTGTTTACTCGTTTTCCTTTCCATGAAACAAAACAAGTACCCAAAACTGATGTCATAATAATTATCGGAAGTGTTTTTTCAAGTTCTCTTTTTTAACTGTTTTTTGTATGTCGCAAGTGAACGGGACTGTCAGTTCGGATATCTGGTGGTAAGTGATACGCCTGACCATGAACCGGTGGTACAGTCATAAAAAATATAATATATAATAACAATTGACGATTCAAAAGTATCTGTAATTGATTTATTTGAATATTTTTTTTTTCTTTCTTTCCTTTATGACATGCAGGTCTCTTCGTCTAGGTATTTTTGGAAAGCCCTCATCCCGAACCACAGAAGTGCAAAACACTTATTTCCCGGAACGATATCTTGTGCTAGACGGCTCAGTACCGAGTATATCACCTAGCAATCTCTATCCTATGCACACGCAAAGGAAATGCTACATTTAATTCCGTGCCGATCGTGTGTCTAACACGCAAATTGAGTCACCGAACTAATTCCAGTTTGCACGGTCCGAAATATCACTGAATCCTGGCTCGTTATAACTTCCAAAGGCGAATGCGGTAATGCTGGAAGAGGTAGGTGAGACATGTGTAAATCATTTTTGAACCAGTATTTTAACCATTTCGTTGAAATCAAACTATGTTTATGTCCGTGGGATTATGTTGTGCATGTAGGTATGTATGTGTGTTGTGTTAGGCATGTATATTTATTTATTTATTTTAATAAGACGAAATTACATAGCCAAATTTAGGGCCTAAACTATAACCTAGGAACATTGCGTCCTAACTAGGCAAACAACAATTTGATAAAGATAAGTTAAATTTTTACACAAAAATAAAAAGTTAAGTTATGATTGACAATAAGCTATGTCTGAATACATTCGGCCTTCCAATAAAAATGTCAACAACAGGATGATCACGGACCAGTTCCAGTATTATTAAGACAGTCTAATCAATAGACCTTCAGTGGCATCATAGTCCAGTTCATTAAGTTGAAAGATACTAAAATACATTTTGGACCCGCACCCACCACCAGATCCGAAGGCAACCGTCCACAGCACTGAGCCACCGACGCTCAACGCGTTGATAGATACATACATTGAAGCTTAATGAACTGGACAAGGAAAAGCTAACAACGGTCATTATAGGAAACAATAAAGCACAATATAGCTAGCCACGGTTATGAACTAATCATATAAAATAGGGCATTAAATCCACTAATTTTAAAAATGCGCTAATATCGATCGCAATTACGTCTATATTCGTAAACTTTCGCACTCATTCGTTCTTTTATGGTAGGTTTTTAATTGGTAACAACATAAGACAATTATTCATCTTCACTAAATAGTATAAAACAAAATCGCTTTCTCTGTCCCTACATAGCTATGTACCTATACTTAAATCTTTAAAAGTACACAACGGGTTTTGATGCGGTTTTTTTATAGATAGAGTGACTGAAGAGGAAGGTTTACATATATAATAACATTCATTAAATAGTAAAGAAATACTGTTATTTTTGAGGTTTTTAATGTGGTGACGTACATAATTATTATTATTTTTCCGCACATACCGTGCGACGCCGGGGCGGGTCGCTAGTTTTATTATATAATTACTATTATAATTCATTAAAACTTAAGTTCTCGAATACCAAATTCATTACAAGTGAAACAGTTCCCTGCCTATTCCATACGACACGACTCCTTGTTTCGGTTATGTAAATACTTGTCTCACGGCAACATGCGCCCGTCTCGTCAGTATAGAGAATACTTTGCGACATTCGGGTAGATGAGAAATGTTCACGAAGCAGCTGAATAATACGTTGTCGCAACTCAGGCCCGATGACGCTCAGATCAAATGTATATATTACTGTAAATCAACAGTTCAACGGATTCCTGTATCATGTTCTTGTGTGTTTGGGTAATGTGCTTTAATACAGCGTGCGAGTTATGGCAAATAAAAAAATATCTACTGAAATACACTGCAATCTAGTCCCAAGCTAAGCACTTAGCCTGTTATATGAGAACTAAACAATGGATAAATATACATTTTTTTTGTAAATACATACATATTATACATAGAAAACACCCAGACCAATACAAACAGACATGTTCATGCACACACATAGTTGTATTGCCAGGAACTCTTGGTGTAAGAGTCGACGTCTCAACCATTACACCAAATGGGTCGTCAAAAAAAACAGTATTGTTCCATTTGCCATCATTCGTACTTGTTCACGAACACTTAACGGTTAATAATCCACCATTATTCCACACTTACATTCGATTATGAGAGTAAATAAAAAAAAATATATATATTATTTTCTCGTCAAGAAGCCCTTGTCAATCCTGCTGATGCAAAAAGATACTGCATCTTAAAAATATGACTTTCCAATTAGAAATTCTTTCTGGTAATCCATAATTGAAAACTCATACACAAACCATTCACTGGAAACGTAAAGATCGAACTTTGAGAGTTATTTCCAAGTACAAAAAATAAATTAATGCATAAGATAAAACAGATACATGAAACAAGTATAAAGTTACCGTTACGAGGTACCAAAAAAGTTATTTGAAACAAAACGGTCACTAACTACGAGTTATTTTCTAGTCCGTCGCTCGTGATGCACTTAAATTTTTTAATCGCGATTTAAAATTGTACTTTTGCAAAACCACAGTTTTAATTAGTGAGCTGACTCAAACGGAAAATTAAAAGTTTTTCGCGTGTTTTTCAGCGAAATAATGACACGCCTGTCTGAGGGCAGACACAATAAACTTTTGACTTCATTAAGCGTCCACCCTAGGTTACGATTTTTCCAAATGTACAAGTAATAACGGAGACAAAAGAACCAAATTTGATAACAGAAAAAAATACGGCCATTGTCTTTCTTTAACGTACATTTGTATTCATTTAAGAGCGTCGGTGGCTCAGTGGTGTGAAATGTCGCCTTCCTACCGGGAGGGCTGAGGTTCAAATCCCGACACGTATCAATGTATTTTCGAATTTTTGGAAAATATAAATGTACGTTATCCGACGCTCTTACGGTGAAGGAAAACAACGTGAAGAAACCTTCATGCACGCCTGCGAAGAGATTCGAAGGTTGTGTGTGAAGTCGTCCAATCCGCACTGGGCCCGCGTGGACGACTAAGGCCTAATCACCCTATACGGGTAGGCTCGTGCCCCTCGGTGGGGATGTTTAAAGAGCTGATGATGATGATGTATTCATTTAAACTTGTTTCCTGTACAAAAGGTTTCTTAAAATTTGCACCAAGGTTTCTTCAAGATTGAGGACAAAATGATGAGTATTTTCTTATTTTACACATAATTAGGTGTAAACTGATGCCTATATTGATCACCAGTGATAATTCAAGATTATCTTACTTCAGTCAAGGGAGTGATTCTATTGTTGCCAGAAATGTTTTATAATGTTAAATATGGAACTTTATCGCCATATGTGAATCATAATATAAAGTGAACGGGCGATCATCAATGTCAAATTCCAAAATTTTTCAATGCACAATACAGTGCGCTGGTTTTTAATTATTTTTGTAAGTGATTGATTAGTTTAATTAAATGAAAGCCATTTTGCTATCTAACGAAATTTTTGTGCCAAATTCAATAATACTAGGAATTAAATGGCCACGAGACCAAGTACCTATAAAAATCTATTACTTGAAGCACTGCGCAGCAGTTGTATGTTTTAGAACTCACCCCTTTTTTAAAACTTTAAGTTTATATTTATGTTTCAACATTAATTGTAGTGTAATCTTAAAAATGTATCATTTCTTTGTTTGCAAAACAATGCTCACTGTTTGTGTATCTGCACTTATGTGTTTTATGTGAACTACTTTGTTAATAAAATGTTCTTACTATTATGTAACGAATTTCTCAGTATTATGTCATCATTTCATCTTTTGTGTAGAATCACTGTGTCTTAAGTAGTTGTTGCCACTCTTTATTGACTATGTATTTATTAATCTGTGGTAATTGATACTGGTGTAGAAATAGCACTTTTGTCATGTTATTTGTAAGCAAATATTGTTCTACATTGTTTTTTACCCAAATAAAAAATAAAATAAAATAAATAAACATACGAACTAGAATTTCTTTCAAAACATTTGAGTAATAATTTTCAAAATATTGTCCCACATCTCCAAGGCGTTTATCTCGGACCATAATACTAAGAGATAATAAATAAAATAAAACATACCTAAACTGTGTGCACAACAAATAAAACATAAAAATCCTGCCGTAACTTTTCAACGGGAAAACGGGGTAAGTCATGTGGCTATTATGAATTTAGTTTGTTTGGTTTAATGTATAAGAAATGTTTTCCTTATACAAAATTAAATACCAATACAAATTTCTACATCTCCAATTTAAGCAAAGAGTTTGTATATGAATTACTAAAGAACGAATAAATGTTACTATCATCAGCTCATTAAACATCCCTACCGAGGGGCACGAGCATACCCGTAAAGGGTTTATACTAAACGCCTTAGTCACCCACGCGGGCCTGTGCGCACAACCTTTGAATCTCTTCGTAGGCGTGCGCAGGTTTCTTTACGATGTTTTCCTTCACCGTAAGAGCGTCGGATGAACGGATATACAAATTTGAAAAGATATTGGTACGTGGCAGGACTGGAACCTGCACTGTCCACACCAATGAGCCACCGACGATCTTTATATGGATAAATATGGTACATTATTTTTTTGTGAAAACGCCTAGACTAATGCAAACAGTCATGTCCTGCTTAAGAATATTTGTACTACACGTGACATGGACTTTTAGTGTAGTAGCCAACTCCTAAGGCCGCTGTCCCAGATGAGAAGTCAAAATTTTGATGATTGTGATAATTTTTAACAAGGCACCGCAACACAGAACCAAGAGTTCTTTTTTTGCCCGTACCTATTATGTGATACTAGCCTCCTTCCGCGGTTTCACTTGCGCTATATTCGTGGTAACATGGTTTCCGTTTCTGAATTCAGAAAACAGGAAGATTCGTGTATTAATTTCCTACCTTGATGACTGCAAAATGTCCCATTTACGATTATATATTTGAAAAAATATAATATTCATTTTATCGGTAAGAAATAACTATGAGTAACACTATTAATCCCATCAACTATCATCACTTGGCTGTGAAAGACGGAAAAAATAAACAGATACACATATGCATCCCATTTCTAAAATTTGTATGAATATTTTAAATCGGTTTTCAACTCAAAACCTCCACAGATTCCCCTTTCAACTGTTAAAAAGGTAGGACTCTTCTAACTTGGTCCGCCATTCTGTAATAGTTGCCATCGAGTTATGAAATAAGGCACTCTGTATGCGAAACTTTGACGTCTTATATTGAACAATAATAATAAATAACACAGACAAACGTTTCACAGCTGAGATGGAGAATTCTCAGGCTAAAAACATACGTTTTGTTGAAGTAAAAGCTTATAATGCTTTTGCCATTCATTATTAGGCAAAAAATAATATTGTTTAATTTATGCGTATACTTTTCGACTAATTAAATGAAAACAATGGTTTAATTTAGTAACAATTTCATGTATTTATTAAAAAAAAAAGATTTGGCTGAGTTTCTTTACGAATTCTTGTTATTTGTGGCGTTAAACTTTAATTCAATATTAAAAATAGTCGCATTATTTTATTGAGAGCGTCGGTGGCTCAATGGTGTGGACTGTCGCCCTCCTGCCGGGAGGGCTGAGGTTCAAATCCCGCCACGTACCAATGTGTTTTCAAATTTTCGAAATTATATGTACGTTATCCGACGCTCTTACGGTGTAGGAAAACATCGTGAGGAAGGAATCAATGCAAGAGTTTCAAAGGTTGTGTGTGAAGTCGTCCAATCCGCACTGGGCTCGCGTGGACGACTAACGCCTAAGCACCCTATACGGGTAGGCTCGTGCCCCTCGGTGGGGACGTTTAATGAGCTGATGATGATTTTATTAAGAATAATAATGGTGCATTCACTAACAAAGCCATGCATTTTAAGTGTTTTAAATCTAAGTATCTGATTTCATTAAATTGCAAACAAGATTTTTTTAACACGGGCATGGCTATTCATTTATTTGGAGGACGATTTGAAGGGTCCACCATGATGACACGTATTATTCTGTATTCTGATCATAAACTTTATCGGATTATAATTTTGAAAGTACTGTCTCGTTAATTCAATTATTAAAATTCTCACTTCATGCAACAGCAAAACTACTGCTATACACTAGTTACGATTGGTTCAACAACGTTCTATTTTCAACAGTACACACATTGTCAAAATTCGTCTACCTACATCACTAGCGAACCAATCAGAGACGTCGTAAAAAAACTATTCGGCATAAGTTCGGGACGCCTCGCGTCCGCCCGTTGCGAATTCAATTTGCCAGTCGAAATTAGCTCCGGAAGTTGTACGGACTCGTACGTACGAGTATGAGATTAGTTATTTTTACGACGTCCTCATATACCAGTGTATTAAAGGTATGACGTCGTTATGGGATTTGACGTGTTTGTTGCAATTGCAACAGCTTTTGACAAGTATTAGATTCTTAACAATATATATTTCAAAGAGTGAAGAAATACATTGACTGGAACCAATTTTAGAAAAACAACACTTCTGTTGATTTACTGAACTCATTCTAAAATTAAATCTCCTTGCTGATATAAAAGCGCTTCAATATACGAATATTGATCCCGGAACCGTATTTTCGTATGTTAGAAAAATATCCGATTTGAAGTTGATACTTCAAAACATACCTTTGATATAGCCCACGAGCACGTCACACGTTACGTTGAAACAGATAAAATGATAGATGGTAAATATAAGTAGCAATGTAAAGCTCAAGAGTGTTATACAAAAGTATCTTCTTCTTCTTTTCTCTTCAACCTATCGCAGTCAAGTGCTAGATATAGGTCTCCCCTATTTTGCGCCAGATATCCCGGACCTCCATTTTCCTCATCCAGTACATAAGTATGCTGATAGGTAATTCTGATAATAAAGAAGTAAATGAGATGCCTAAGAAAGTTGAAAAATAATTAAATTTTGATATATAGTATATTGAAACTTTATATATCTGTATAATAATAATAATAAATATCTCTATTTCTTCAACATTTTTTACATTTACAGAAACGTTGCCGTAGTCACCTTTTAAGCAGGAAATGCCTGTGTCAGGAGACTAAGCTCTTGCTTATCTAAAAGGTGTAAACATTTTTTGCTTTTACAAATATAACTTTGTATGTCATGTTTTTACAATAGGTAAGTAGGCATGATTGTGTGTGAATGTGTGTGTATTAAAATAAACGTGTTAGTAAGTTTTCTGTTTCGTCGTAATCTAATTCTAGTAGAAACTCAGTAACCTGTTTTTTACATTCATACGATGTCTTATTATAAATATTTATTTTATCGTTAATTATTTAGATATTTTGTGTACTACTTGCCTGATTTATATTTATCTTTTTATCATCAATAGGTTTTGTATCCTAATCAACATATTATCAGATTATCAAGACTTTGTTCACCAGGAAGCACTGGTCGATATAAAAAGACAGACTTCTTGAGTTTAAATGGCCTTTACAACTTAATTGAAAAACATAAACTTAAACAGATAGTTCAAGGATAAAGTAGTCGTCAATTCTAATTTTAAGCATTGTTACCAGTTTTGTCTAGGAATTAACATGAGAGAAACATACGTATAGGACAATTTTCGTTAGCATCTTAAAGGTAGTACTCGAAGTGAAACGACCGCCAACCGTGAAATTACAAACTGTAGGAACTTAGATTTATATGGGAACAGTGAACGCTGCTTTATAAGGACTTATTTGGTGACCTCTTTTCTGTAGTTACTCCAAACTGTTTTGTCATAGTATTACAGACATAATTTATTATATTATTCGTATATAAACCCACTTTTGGGGCCGCATTCAATTATGAATAAATATCTGATGAAATTCACACAGCGCCATTTAGTCCCAAACAAAGCATTTAACCTGTAATATGGGCACTAAACAACGGATAAACATACTCAAATACTTTGTTAAATTTCTATTAAGAGGTCATCATACTTATAAGACTTTATATATTTTCTACTTGAAGTTACGAGCAAAACCAAATTGTAAACTAGGTTCTTTTTGAGGTTATGATGTTGAACAGGACGACTAGCTTATTCTAAGTCTAGAGATATAACAGTTACAGTGATTATGGGAAAAGTGACTACACAGTAATTAGTTTCTAAAGACATTGCTCTGCGTCCACATCAGAATTAATAGATCTTAGGTCTTTTACACCTTGCCACTTTATTAGAACTAGTGCTCTCTTCCAGAAACATAGAATTACAACACAATCCTATCTCATCTGACAGCGATGGATATCTACCTAGGCGGATCAGACCAAAGCGCAAGAACAATCTTAGTATTTCTTCAATTATGATTATTATTGTATAAATAAATATTTATTTGAAACGCCACAACTTAACCACAATAATAATCTAGCCTAATAGTTGAATTGTATATTTTATTATGTCGTAAAGTGATCGAGACGTTCAGTTCGATCACCTGACGGTAAATGACACGCCTGACCATGATAGAGCAGTATTAAAAAACATAAGTCATTCTATAAAGTGACTTTTCCTCGTCAACACCGCTCCTATCCCGTCACCCGAGACGCTGGATGTTACGTCTCATATACCCGGTAATTTCACTAGCTACAGTGCCCTCATCCTGAAACACACAAGTGCATAACACCCCTAATTTCACGGGACGATATGTGGCACTGCGGTGGTGCCTAGATGACTCAGTATCGAGCTATAACCTAGTATTTAGCTCAACCGTCTATGGCCCGTATTCTAGAACGAGACTCAAGCTAGATCTTCACTTAAGTAGAATGAAAAAGGGATAACACTCTTACTTCTCTACGATAAATAGTACTATAGATAATTAGTACTATCCTTTTCTGACTAAATTTAAGTAAATATCAACGTTAATTCTCATTCTAGATTACGTGCCTTAGATTGGTTTAGGCTTTGCTCATATACCTTGAACTTAATTCACAGTAACCTTGTCAGAATTGAAAATTCCAATGCAGAAAAGTTATTCCGAGAAAAGTGATGTTTTTTTTAACATACACAGTTTGCCTTAACTGATTGAACAATCAAGCGGCATCATTCGCGGCGTCATTACGCCTCCCAACACTTATTAACCCTACAAATCACCGGTTGCGGTGGTTTTAAAGTTTGTGAAGTCAGTATTTTTCCTTCATTACACCCACTTTATGGCTCCCCTTAAAGCGTGAATGAGACCGAGCATTTTCTTCAAAGTTGTTGCTATAATTGAGTTTCAACACTTAATTGCCGGTAGTTGCCGGTTTTGCAATAAACTGGGGGTGTATTAATGCAGTTTGGGAATATAATAAATAATTAAATAAATATCCACTGATATTCACACAGTGTCATCAAGCCCCATATAAAGCGGAAGCTTGTAGTTAGGGTACTAAACAACTGAAAAATATAAATGTTTAATTTTTTTTGTTGTAAATACATACATATATTATTCATAGAAATACCTAAACTATTAAAAATAGACATGTTCATGCACACACATGTTTGTAATGCCCGGGGATCGAACCCGGTGTAGACGTAATCAACCATTACACCATAAAGGTTGGCAAAATATGTTTTACTGTGTTTGTATTTATTTATTGGGGAAATAATAAAAAGTACATATTTGAACAACATGTTCGAGTATATATAGAAAGAAAGAAATAATTTTTCTTTCTTCTTCTTTGTTCGAGTATATTATTATGTACTCACTGCCCTCGTAATTAAAAACAATAAAGTAAACCAATGAAGAAACATATACAAACCTCGAAGTTCCTTTACGCTATATAATCATATATTGAGAGCTGAATCCCAGAAATCTCGTAATTATTACAGGTACTTTTATTTATTTATTAAGTTCTCCTATGAATCGATCAATGCCTTATAAATAAAATAAT
This sequence comes from Leucinodes orbonalis, assembly GCA_019425675.1. Taxonomy (NCBI): domain Eukaryota; kingdom Metazoa; phylum Arthropoda; class Insecta; order Lepidoptera; family Crambidae; genus Leucinodes; species Leucinodes orbonalis. Next base: position 29,647 of record PQWD01003886.1, on the reverse strand, counting down.
CGAAGGTTTCCATTCACTCACCAGGTAGTAGACTTGGTACAAGCCGACTAGGTTCATACCACCGCAGTGCCAGCTCCAGTTCCGTGACACATTTTTTTATAATGATATAGGGAGCAAACGGGCAAGAGAGACACCTGATGGAAAGTGTTCATCTCCGCCCAGGGACAACGGTGACGGGCCAGTGATTTGCACTTTTGTGTTTACAGATGAGGGCACAGTAGTAAGTAAAATGTCCGGATATAAGAGACCTAACGTCGGTCGACTTGGATGACAAGTGGAGGGCTCTGTGTGGGAAAGAATGACTGCTTACTGTTTTCTCTATTTATTTTCTCCAACACTGCATCTGTCATGGTCAGGTGTAGTGGCATGCACTCCATATATGCAAGTAAGCTGCGCATACCCTGTGTGTCCAGACAATCCCGAAAATCGCCAACATATACACTTGATAAAAAAAGCCTTTGATTCCTGATTTTGGCTTGTCCTGCAATCAGTTCATTTTTATATTACTATCTAAATAACGGATTATAAATTTAACGAATGACAAATTAAACCCTAATTATACCTAATTATCATTGTACGAGTAACATTACACTAATTCGGAGCTAAGCTCATATTATTTTATTTGAACTTGATTAAAGAAGGAAACTATAGGTCTGTTTGTAACAACAATATATGAAGAAACTAAGAAAATGTATGACCGTTTGTTTTCTAAAGAAATAAATAATAAAAAAATGATTCTCACTTATTCGTCCATTTTCCTCTAAAGATTTGTAACCATAAGCGGTCTGCTGTCATCGACAGTACCCAATATAAAAAAAAAATATTATCGTATCTCAATGTTATATTAATTTCGGTTACACTATTTGTTAATCAAGAATAATTTTATAATGGATTTAATGCCACTTCCTGCTGACCAATAGATGTTTTGTTATAGAGATAATACCCGTGAGGTACACCAGCTGAAACGATCCAATTTCATTTATTGATAACGGTAGAAAAGTCACATTCCCTTTTTGATCACAGCATACCCGTAAAAATACTGATGTTCGTAAGTAGTCCCATACTAACAAGTCTCAATGCTATGTGAATTATCAATAGAGCTTTTGACTATGCTGAAAGAAATCACCGACACTTTTTATCGAACGCTTTATAAATAGCCCCCAACAATAACTCTTGCGTCTAGGGGCGGTTGCATGATTGCACTGCAGCGCAGCAAAACGACGTCAATTTATTGTTTTTTGCCCCGCGATTAAAGGGTTACATTTTGTACTGCACACTATAATAAAAGATAAGCTGTTCACCACAAGCGTTATTGCTTGCGATCAATTTGGTCATTTTGAAAAAATCAAAATGAAGAAAGAAAGAGAAAGACTGCATAAAGGAAAATACCTAGATGCATGTCCAGAGAAAAGAAAAGAGAAATATTCAATAGTAAAACTGTCTTTACAAGACAGCGCGGGAATGCTGCCAGTGTTTTGGGAACCCTGTCTCGGTCAGACGTACTTTTCGATTTTGTTAAATAATATATTATATTTCATTAAGTATTTACATTTTCAATAATTCTTAATTTTGTTACTAAGATTTTTATGTTGAATTGATTTCTTTAATGGCTATTTACCAAATAATAAACAACATGTTTTGTTTTTAATATTACTAGACAACGCTCATACTCTGTCCAGTATTGAATTTGGGTACTGATAATTTTCGTTAATATTCAATACAAGTATTCACTGACAATTTCTTCTGAAAATGTTTATTAGTAAATTGCATCAATATCAGTGATGTATATTTTTAAAAAATCTACATATTTACAACTGTTAAAATTAAATATTTGACCTGTGAATACGTTTAGAGACATTAAAAAAACAAACAAATCCCTCGCATAACGATAAGTTATTTTCCATTTCTGCAAATTTAGTGATACTTGAACCCGGAATACAACGGAATATTCGAACAAAAAACTTTGTATTACCCATCTTAGGACGATATTAACATCCGAAACTCGTATTCAGTGATCGTTTCCGCTCTCTTGATATTATATTCCATCGATCCTTAGCAATTGGTTTACCACACCTTGACTGGATTTGCATTTCAAATTTCACCTTTACTACGAATGGAGAAAGCTTGTATTCGAGTGAATAACATTCGGGAAAATATCGCGATCTGGTGAGCTCTGGTTCAATAATAATATTGTTGATAGCAAATAAGTTGGTATGATTATTTTAAATGTGTAGCAATTGTGGAGCATTGTATGTGATTGTGGAACAGAGGTCAGGGACTGTAAGAGAGGAGAATCGCTTGAAATTGTACTTATGCTCCATAAAATTGGGATAATTCCGGACTTTCTTTCGTATTATCCGTTCAAAAGCTATCGAGGATAGACAATAGAAAATCTGTTCTCTGTAGGGACAGTTATTTTTCTCAAGCATTTGAATATTAATGATCACCAACTATTTCTATAGAAACCGGATGTTATTTGCAAATACATTTTTAAGTTACATAATTCTGTCTTGATTACCTGGTAGTTATCAAGACAGAATTATTAGGCACGACAGACAGCCACTGCAGAGGGATTGTTGGGGACCAGTCCTAGATTACTAGATCATATACAACGTTTAATTTCATTTTTCTAAAGTATTAATCTATTCAGACAAAAGGATAATTAAATTTATTTGTCTATAAAATTTGCAGTAAACGTATGACGTCACTGATGAATAGTTCTAGTTTTATTTTTATAACTTGATGTAAACCATTTCAATTAAAAATTAATATCAAATTATATTTACGCAACTTTGAAAGATATTTTATGAATGTAAACAAAACACAATTAACAAAAAGGGGATACAATATGTTTATATGACACTAATTCACTCAAAAAAATAAAATGTCCTGTATTCATATCAACTTCAAACGCGTAGTTTTAAGATATCTAAAGAGAAAATACACGTCCAAAAACTAAATACGAAACGTATTTAAAGTAACATAAACCAGACGCTCCCCAAAAGTCCCTACAAAAAAGATAAGCATTCGAAAATCAAAAGAACTCCCCAATTCTAGCCTCCTTAAAACTTCCACGCCGTTTAAAATGTAAATATTTCGCGGAATATGGAACCGACTTTTACTCTATGCTAAGCCATCACTTACGAATCTGCTTCAGAATATCACAAAATTGGACTTTAGCCGGCATTTCATGCGACTGGAATGATGCCAGACGACTTCGTATTTCAATAGAGAAGATTGGTGCATCTAATAAGTAATAATAGCTAATTCCTATTTGTGTGCGAACTTAGACTTTAAATTTTTACCTTGCAAATTATAATTTTGGGGAAAATTTCTCATATTCGATCATGTTGTTAGTTCATTATGAAAATAAATTAATAAATAATGGCTTTCCCACACCGCCATCTAACCCCTAGTCAGGCGTGAAGCCTATAGGGGTACTAAACAACGGATAAACATACTTATGTTAATATTTTTTTGGAATTACATATATATTAGACATAAAAACACCCACACCAATACAAACAGACATGTTATAAAGATTGATGATCTACTCACCAAGTAAGTACTATTCGATACCTTTGAGATAGATCACTCATCAGGATTGTTTTAAGGATAATATTAGATACATAAAAGTATAACCCAGATAATCTGAGAGATTAATAAAATGTTTCTCGAGGTAGAAACAACTAAAAAATTTCGATGGAAAACCAACTCACGAAATCTAATGCCGACCTCCGGAGTTAAAAAAATAATCACGACACTTATTTAATCGTTATTTCAACAGATATTAAACTTTTGGTTATAATAATATGCCCCTCGCAACCTGTGTAATGTGAATTTTGACATAATACTGAATAATCCCCCTTAACCTTTCAAGCAGGAGCTACGAGTAAGTGAATACTCGGAAATAATTTATCCGAAATAACGGGTATCCGGCTCATCTACGTAAGAGAAGATAGATCCCACGTCCCGAGGGAGTGATCAATCTCGAAGCTCAAATCAATCTAAACAGAATTATCGGCGTTAACTTAATTGATGCGTTTCTTTTAGAGCTTGTTTCTTTATTGATATTCTGTATAAGGATTGGTGATTTCTGTCACTTCGCCATTTTTAGTCCTAAATTATCTTTAAGCCGTTCTAATTGAATGTATAGCAATTTTATATGCTTAGTTTTAACATTTTATGAACCGAAATTATTTGACAATTTGAGAAAGATTTTGAAAAAGGCGTTCTTGTTTAGAACTAGGTTTTTTTTTGTTATAGCGGGCAAACGAGCCGGCGGCTCATGTGATGGTAAAAGTCACCGTCGCCCATGTACACTTGCAATACCAGAGGGCAAAGAAATGCGTTGCCGGCCTTTTAAGTGGGAATACGCTCTCTTCTTGAGGCGTCCTTCAAGAAGGTCGTATCGCTCAGGGAATAAGTCAGATCGTAGCTGATTCCACAGTTTTGTCGTCCGAGGCAAGAAATTACGACAAAAACTAACTGACGAGGACTGTCATTCATCTAGATGGTGAGGATGAAATTCTGAGTTTAGTACGTAGTAGAATGTTGACTTGAATAAAACCGAACATGAAATATCAAAATTGAATTCAAGGACTAAAAACTGTTACAACTGACACATGAAGTGTTTGCAGGATTGGTTCACATATTTAAAAAACTACGGAGTTGAACGGAAAAGTTTATTGATAAAATAGTGTTTTTGAATAAAACCGCGCTTTCTCCTTAAAAGTAATAAGTATTCTTTTATAAATCCCGTTAATGAATTGTTCCAAAAGCAATTCTACCATAGAACGGATCAAATTCTGCTCGAAGCACTACAAGGCCGTCTGGTTCCTTTTGTACATTTTTGTTTCATGTTTTGTGAAATTGTTTTATTGGTAACTAGAGTTTGTATAAAAAAATATACCTTTGATTTGATATCAAATTAGCTACCAATTTAATAAATACTATGAAATAAAAAGGTTAGAGCTAAATTAAAAGTAGTGCACAAAACCGATTGATAGGGCGGAATGGATCTCTAGTGGCGATTACGAAACGAGGCGTTTCTTTAACCAAGTGGTCCATTGACTTTTTTATTATTTCGTTATGGTCAGTCGTAGTCGATAATATATTGACAACTTATGTGAAAGGCGAGTGCTATCTGCGCTCGTCACTTTCCCGCTGAAGCTGTAAAGGCCATCTGTTACTAAACTTACTAACAGCTGTAATTATTTAGATAAAAAATATAACTAAGCATGTGCTGCACATGGCCACACCTGACTAAGGTATTAATAACAATGACGATAATAAAGCCTTTATTAAACCTAATTTACAAGGATTTTTAAAATATTTATTCCCATGAAGATATATTAACTTTGAGTTTAATTATCTTAATCAATTCAGTTGTCATCATCTACTTCTGGATAAAGGTCTTCCATATTTGCACATTCATTCTAGACCTTCTTCCTTCTTCTTTCCTCATTTAACGTCGTCTATGCTACGCTTGGCAAGAAGCGGTCTCCATTCTTGCAATAGTCTACTTCATCGGCTATTGGTCCTTGGCCATAAGCTGCCGGCAAAACCAGCCAAGCCAGTTGCCATTTTCTTCACATAATTATTTATTATTGCTAAATTGAACCATATCTCTTGCTGAAGTACCTACGCATTTTAAAGCCCCCCAACAATAATGTTTAACCCTTTAATAATCTTAAGTTATTTTGGCTGTGATATAATAATAGTACGTTATTGAAGTCCTAGTTATCACACAATAAAATTTCCATCTTCATGTAGTTGGAATATTTTTCCTCTTTGGCGTAACGCCAGCTGCAGGTTACGCAAAATTAACTTATTTTCTCCTAAGTCACAGGCTGGCACGGTTTGTAGCGAGACTTTCTGAAGCGAGTCACTCGCTCGTATTAGGAGGTTAATGCTCTTTCTATTGGACAGTGTTGTTGACCCAGAATTAATGTAATCGTAAGAAGCGAGGGTGGTAATATTTGATCAAGTTTTGCTTAACTTATAGCAAGTAATTTGTATTAATGACTAGAATCACTGACTCAATCAACCATACATTCATGTCACACTGCATATCGCTGGCCTCCTTATACCATATGTACCTACCTACACACAAATATTTATGATGCACAGGAACTAATGCCGGAATCCTTGGTGTACTAGACAACTTCTCATATGTTACAACAAATTGGTGAGAAAGAAATACATGAATTTGGCAAAAACTTACAAAATACAAGAAAAAAGATGAATACAAATAAATGCCAAATAGGACCTCACTCAGCATTTTCCTAACACGCTAGAAGGGTAGTCAAAGTTGCTAAAAATAATAAATAAACAAACTAAAATCATTTTTTTTTCAGTCCACTTTTCTACATTCTTGCTTAACTTCCTATGATATAATCCTGGATAGAATTGGAAAATGTCCACCTAAGCATTGTATAAAGCAAAATAAATCTTCTATTGCACCGCACACCGCAGCCATTTATTCAAATGACCAGACATACTTACATCGGGATCCGGAAACAATTATCTGATAACGTCTTTTGTTCTGGCGCTAATTTATTGTCCCTAGAAGGCGGGAGTTTTACCCCATCCCGGGTATGTTCCATAACGCCTATTCTTTTGCAAACTATTCGAGATGGTAAAGTTGGTGGAGTTGGCTTGTGTTTGTTTGCGATATTGTTTTCCTTATTTTCCGTTTCTGGGTCAGATATGTAAAAGTGAGCATGGGTTTTTGGTTTGCATTTGAGTAAGTGTACTTATAGTTAATTGTATTTGAAAATAACTTTAACTTTTGAGAATAGCATTTTGTATGCTCATACAAAAATATTTCTTCACATGTTATGTACAAAACGGTTCCCTTAGGGAATTATATATATTGTCAACATTTGCTTATTATTCTCCCAAATTGATTGCCTGATTAAAACATATACATGATTTTGCTTCCTTTAATCTTATTTCTTATACTGTCACTTTGAGTAAAAATATTATTGTTATGTCCGGACAGTGAAATATTCAGCTTATATTGAAATTCACAAGCAAATACTTAAGGTTGACACAATATGCAATCTTCCTCATTGTATTGGAATCTAATATCTGATCTATATAGACTAGCCTGTTATCCTTGGAATCGGCGCTTATTGGATTTATCCAAAACATGGATGGATTACATTCCATTTGTATTACAAATAATAAATCATTAAACTAAATGGAAACTGCAAAATGTAGCTACCCTTAATCACAAACATTATGTTGATGTAATGTTAAATGTAATATACAAATTTGTTCGATATTCTCATACATTGAATAAATGTGGTCACCCCGTAGGCACAGAAAGATCTATGTTTTGGGTAAATGTCATAAAATTAATCTAAAATTATTACTAATAACTTAATTGATACCCTTATCTGCCTCCCACGAGGAGTTGGTAAAGTGAAAAGTCACTTTGTGTTATATTTCAAGGACATTGCGGGCTGAATCACCCGATTGTCTGAAAATAAATATGATTTCGTGTTCCGTAAGGAACGTTCAGCTGTCGGTGGACGCGCGGTACACCAGAAACATTGGTAAAATAATGACTCCGATAAAATTTAAACTTACACAGAATTCCCAATTCTAAAAACACGTTCATGGACTTTCCCAAAAACACTTAACACAAATGGCTACTTAATGAAGACGTCACGCCTTCGTAGTTGGTATGCACATTTTTTTGAAAGTTGTAAAACATCTATGTGTATTGAATATTGCGTTTATTAAAATGGTTTCATAGCAAGTTGCTAAACATTGTGTGTTATACTTTGGTTTTAATTTTTTGACAATTAATAGACTTTCAAAATGGATTTTTCCACCTAACATTGAAGATAAAAAAAAATATAAAACAACTTTCGAGCCAAGAGTTCGTTATATTTAATCTAGATTTTTAATAATATGAAATAGTTCCTACGATTCCAGGACCCAGATATCACACCTATTCTCCTCGCGTTAAAGGCTAATAATGATGATTTAAACAATAAGTGTGCACGACATATAGTGCGATGAAAAGGATCTCGATTGACGAGAAGTGTGAGGATAGCCCGCAACCAGGTAAAGCGATGACCCGGTTTAAATGTTTAGGAGCAGATGAATAATATAAACTGCTAGAAATCAAGCCATTGAAAAAGTATTTAGTCGGTGGTGAGTGCATGAGGTTATAAAGCATGATTTATTAGTATTTCACTAAAAAAATCCAACAAAATCTCTTTTGAAAATAAATAAACTTAATTTAATACGAAAGGCCTAAATAGGACAAGGGTTTCTATCAGATAATAGTTCCGTGTTCCAATGCGAAAATAAATGCATATCTGAGTGTGTTGTAGTAATATGACAATAAAGGGCATTTTAATAAAAAGCAGGACATTTTGTATAATCCTGAGTAGGAATAAATTTAATTTTTATGAAGTCATGGTACAGAATTTCAAAGAAATTACATGTGATGCGTTTTGGCGTTACGATTTCGACCTCCCGGTAAAATTATTTTGTCGATATCTTTCATTCTTAATAATTATCTAAATGTTTTTTATTTGTAAGAGACTTTCATATAGATTATTATGTTAAAATGTACAGGACGGTCAGGACGCTCACCTGATGGTGAGTGATACACCTAACCTTGACAGAGCGGCATTGAAGGAGACCAACAACTGATAGACCGTTGTTATTATCCTCCATCAATGCCGCACTGCGCCCGTCACCCGAGACAACAGACGTTAGGTCTCTTGTACCAGGTAATTTCACTAGGTCATCATCATATAATAAAAATATTTTATCTTAAGGAAAGTGTCTATTGTTGCCATGAGAATAACAAGTACAGGATATTGTCAAAAAGTCAGATGGAAACTCAGACTACGACGTCCACTTATAGAAGGAAAATGGGCGTCCGCTTTGTACGAAGCAATATCGTGCAGTGTGTATAAGATGATTTTTATCTACCCTATGTGGCTTAATGCTCCTTTGTACAAATGAAAAGAAAGAATCACGTATTGTAATCCAAATGGTAAGCTCATTTTTGGTGACCAAGTTTTTCTTCTCAACAATAAAGTATAGTTAAATGGTTTCATTTTATCTAGTGAATCTTTAGATAACCGATTATGTCAGAGTCGAAAATAATTTTACAATATGTTTTTATTTTTTCGCTTTCGTTTTCGGAGTTTTGATCGAAAAACACTTGATCGTAGATTCGGCACTGAGTCGTCTAGGTAGATACCAACGCAATGTCAGACATTGTCCCATAAAAATGAGTGTTTTGCACTTCTGAGTTTCGTTATGGGGCACTGTGACTAGTGAAATTACCTTGTATAAGTGACCTAACATCTGACGTCTGAGATCCCTGCGCTCGCAGGGCAGTATTGACGGAAAATAATTACTAGCTACCCTCTGTTATTTATTTCCTTCAACACTGTATTTCCCATCGTCATAAACTTGACTTACCATCAGGTGATCGAACTGACCATCCAATTCGTTTAATGACAAAAAATATATATATCGTATCCATTACCATTTATAACTAAAATTATAAAATGCAGACACATATAATTATTATGAACTACATAAAATAATTTTACTTTTGCGGTAAAATTAAAATGTGGGAATGAAGTCTCGTTGTATTGTGTAATTTAATTACCAAACAATATTAACGTTTAATTATCGAGGGTAAATGTTTTTTGATACATTACGTGAAAATAGTAATTCAATTTATTGAATATGGCTACGCTTCGCGGTTAAACATGTGGTCCCTTAGCGAATGTTTTTGTGTTTGGGTTAAGTAATATGTGTTTCTTCTTGTAGTTTTAGGTTAAAAACTCGACTACTATTCGTACAAAATTTGGGTGAATAAATATATTTAAATGTTTCCTATGAAAACTTATGTATGTTTGCATTAAAATATGGAAATTGAATGGAGCTTTACGCTAGATATAATGCAGAAAGCTCAACAATAGTAGAATATACCTATTATTCGGACTTTGGAGATATGTCTTAAAAACTCAATAACTGACATCCAAGGTTCGGCCCCCGTCGTCGCGATTCCCCGTAGGTTCACTCAGTCCCTAGTCGCGGGACTGGCGTGTACCGGTCCGTTTCTTTCCCAAACATATACTAGGTACCCAGCCCTCCCTGCAATGCCCTAAGCCGAGGTTCGAGTCCCACATTGGGACGCCCGTAGGCTCGTTGTGTAAATTTTAAGGCTGAGAGCCATCCGCGCTCGCCCATTGCCCGGTGAAGCTGTAAAGGCCATCTGCGGCCAACAGCAGTTGTCAGTTTGAAAAAAGTCTCCATTGCCAAAAAACTTTTATTAATTTAGTTTTCAAGGATGTTAACTTCGCTACAGAATTGATATAAAACAATATGAAAACATATTTAAAATCTAAGGCGAGCGATGCTTGCAAATAAATAGTAAAATTATTAATAGAATCTTTACGGAGAGGAAACGACTTAAAAGACTCGTGCAACAAACACGTGTAACTTACAAGGTATGGAAACAATTAATTATAAATTACACACGGGGCTTGTTTCAGCGGAACTCATGATTGTGATTTTAATAAGAAACTCTTAAGCAAACAAGGTGTTAGTAATATTTATGGATCGGGCTTCAACAAATTTTTATATTTTTTTCCATACTTGTTATGAAGTATTCAAATAATGCCATAATTAGATAGATATTAGGAGTTACTTCAACTGGCTATTAAAGTATTTATGATTACGAAGCAAAGCATAGTACTAATAGAAGAAATACAGATGTTAAAGATAATTGCTATCAAAAGATAATTGGTATAAAAAGTTTAAAAGAGTAACTATCGAGTTTCTTGCTGGCTCTTCTCGAAGATTCTACTTATTCCGAACCGGTGGTAGAGTCATAAAATAATTATAATAATAATAACAATTGACGATTTAAAAGTATCTGTAACAGATTCATTTTAATAAAGATTTTTTTTTTTTCCTTCTTTCACTTTCTATTGAGTAGCTATACTGCGTGTGCCAAAATTTACCTCGGAGCTAATGGCACTTAATATTGTTAAGGACCGAGTATTTGCGAGTTGATAAATAAATAATACATATTCACTGACATTCACAAAAGCCTAGCCCCAAGGTACTTAACAACTGATAAACATACTTATATATTTTTGTATAATACACAGAAAACACCCAGACCCAGGCCGTCAACTAATCAACTTGCTGCTATGTCAAGCTTTATTTTTCAGAACATTTTTGTTTCAAATGCCGCATGCAAAATTCAATGGAACCCATTGAAGTTCAAGATTAGGAAAAATACAATATTCATCTCACAGTGTGCGCTTGGAGTGCACTTTAACTTGCTTAGCAGTTCTTAATTTGCTTACATTTTTCAATTAAAGGTCATCTCGAAATTTCGATCGCTACAATTATGCTCGGAACAAATTATCCAGATTTGCTATAGGAGTACTTATCACAAAACGCCGGATTAGAAGAGTTAATCACGGTTTATGGCTGCCTTGTGCCAGGCTGTCGAACGTCACAAGCAGGCGTGCTCCGTGGAACAAACGACAGCATACTCTGTGTATCGAGGCTATTAATTTGGTTTAGTCGAAGCTCCCACGTCGGCTTTTTGTACGGGAATTAGGCGATGAAAATTTTCAAATTTCAAGGAGGATGTTAATTAGAGTTAATCTTAGTAGATGTTTATACGAGAGTGTAACTGTGCGCTTCGGTGTTACTCGCGGCATAAGACATTTAAAATATTTGAAATTACTACCATTTGGTTAGTTACCAGCGGTTCAGACTCGGCTGCAACACCAAGGCAAGATCCCCGGGCAGTACAAAATTTTGTGCATGAACATGTTTGTAATGGTCTGGGTGTTTTCTATGTATAATTTGTATGCAAAAAACATATGTAAGTAATTATGTTTATTCGTTATTTTGTACCCACAATACAGGATTCACGCTTAACTTGGGGTTAGATGGCGCTGTGTGAATGTCAGTGGATATTTATTTACTTATTTTATTTTACTGCAGTAAAATTAAGCCTGTGTTGTAATCCAGAGTGTCAGCCTACTTCATACCAAATTGTATTAATCGATTCAGCTTGTTTCAGACGTAAAGAAGAATAAACTGAACCACTGGTAACCATTCGCCTTTATCATTTTACTAATTCTATTGTAATCATGCCACATTGCAGTTTCTGGGAATTAATCGTTAGATCTTCTAGTATCAAATGAATCTGAACATATTCCCTTAAGAATTTTGTTAATAATCTTTATCGAGTTTTTTAAGGATTACGCTTTACTTTAATGTCATCTAAATTTTGTAATATAAAGGTGTGACGATTTTGAACAATTTTTTATGTCAGTATCTCTCGTTGAAAGTTTAAGTTCCGGGCAGTACAAGAGGTCCCACCATAAACATTCTCTAAAAAACTAACCAAGTCTCGATGGAACCGCTTGTTTATCTCTAAAAAATCATGAAAATTTTGAAATATGCATCAGTATACCGAGAACAAAAACCAAATAATCTTCTCTGTATTATTTATTGCCATTTCTTCAAGAGTGAAATAATGAGCATTTCTGGTGTAAAATATTGAAAGTCTTTGCGGAATGGGTTTCATTTAATCATTTCAGAGATGTTGATTTGTGCATTTACTGTTTGAAACAGTTAAACATAAAACCCTATATTTTCTAAGGATTACATATTTTTCGAAAAATCCAAAGAGAAAATTCTAAATAAACATAAAAAGCAAACCGTGCTACCAGAAGATTTATACACCCAACTACAAAACGAGGAAGAGGAAAAATTATACAAGATAAACACTTTAAGAGCAAGCAGTTGCTTGTGCCAAATGCGTAAAAGCAATCTCGGAGTCCCAAGTATCAAACAATAAACATCTTAGCGTTTCCGAACTCATCTGCGAGTATGAAATAATGATATTGCCTTTGGCAGTGACCGTTGGGACATCGGCAAGATGGCGTGTCGCTTTAAAAAAGAGGGCGAATTACATGACACGATTCGGCGACGTCACAATATATAATTATTGTCAACCTTTTGACTGCCAGTGATGACTTATGACGTCTCAAACAATGTTTTAAAAAGTATAGATTCGTGATACGCTCACAAACAATTGAAAAAAGTGTTCCAAATGAAGCGACAGTACCACACACATATTTTGAATGAGCCTAAACAACGAGCCTACAACTGTATTCTCTTTGGCGGTTCGTTTTTGAGGCACGGATGGCGTATCTACTTTTATATATCCAGAATATCATTGGTCTTAAAAAACTGATTTTCTATTACGTCTAAATATTTGATGGTCAAAAGTAGTACGCACAATTTCTATAAGCATGTGATAGTTATCGGCAATAATTATTTTTTTCAGTAGTTCGTTGTTCCTCTCTTCAACTATGGCAGTCCACTGTGGGACGTATGGCTTTGCTCATCCAGCCTACACCAACGCCCTTTTGCAAGTTGTCGGTGCGTCGGGCTGGATGGCGTCCTACGCAACGCTTGCTAAAATGCACTATCTCCACGCCAGAACTTGTCTGCCTCAAACGTCATCAGATACATTATATATTAATTATTGTCAATAAAAAGTTGCGATACATTAAAGCATATCGTGATTGGAAACAGGCGATCTTTGTTCAGTCCCGCAAAAAATATTTATTAATACACTTTGCGTTTAAACTAAGTAGCTATTTAGTTTGAATACGCACAGTAAATTGTGAGTTAATTTTTGAAATGTGTTCAAATAATCAGACAATAGAGTGTTGAGACAAAACTTTAAAAAAATCCTAAATATAAGTTGCCAATCTGCAAAAATATTGTCTTAACAAAGTGGATTAGGATAATATAATAATATTTTTGAAAAATAGCGTTTTGGTTGCGTTGCATAAAGGATGCATGTAAACCGTCCTTCCAAACCAAGTGGCCCAATTTAGAACACTGAAATAAAGTTTCCGAAGAAACACTTGTGTGTGCATACCTGATTGAGAATGCCAACTGGGCAAGTTTGCGTTTACTTTAAACATTTTTCTTTCCTATCTTCAAATAATATTTAAAGATTGCAAACTAAGAAGAATGGGATATATAATTAAATTGATTAAAAAACACTCTCAGATTTAGCTTAAGGTTTCTATAAGGATAATTTATTGCGTTATTTTATTTTATGTCATATGTGTACAGGACGGTCAGCACGCTAACCATCAGGTTAGTGATACGCCTTACCATGACAGAGCGGCATTGTAGGAGGAAAACGACTGATAAACAGATACTATCCTCAATCAATGCCGCACTGCATCGACAGCCTAGACGACAGATGTGAAGTCTCATATACCCAGTCATTTCACTAGCTACAGTGCCCTCATTCCAAAACACAAAAATGCATTACATTCCTGTTTCACGGGACGATATCTGGTACTGCGGTGATACCTACCTAGACGACTCAGTATCGAGTCTGCCACCTAGTAAAGGTAAAGGCGATATATAGGCCTGCGCAAATATGGGTGAAATGTTTGAGAATACATTTGTGAAAACTTTCTGGATAAGTATAAGCAGAACCTCATAGAAGAAACACACATTCTTCACCTACACTTATTAATTTGGGAGCAGGGCATGAGGTTGGTGAGTTTCAAATCACCGACGGTCTTGCACTATTATAGTAGAATAACTATTTATATTATTGACTGACTACTTATATTATAGTTTTTGACGACCCATTTGGTGTTGCGGTTGAGACGTCGACTGCAACACCAAGGGTTCCAGGTTCGATCCTCGGTCAGTACAAACATTTGTGTGCATGAACATGTCTGTAATGGTCTTGGAGTTTTCTATGTATAATATATATGTATTTACAAAAAAAATGTATATAAGTATGTTTATCCGTTGTTTAGTACCCATGATACAGGCTTCACGCTTAACTTGGGGCTAGATGGCGCTGTGTGAATGTCAGTGGATATTAATTATTATATATTTTTTTTATTATTAAATTTTTATATCGGCTGATAAATAATTTAAATTGTGCACACACACTCTTTTTATTTTATATAGCTTTTGCCCGCGGCTTCGCTCGCATTAAATTCGGGATAACACGGTACTTGCATTCATCACTATACATACGATTTCCCCTCCCTCCAACTTTGAAGGTTTCGGGGTCAATTTCAGAATTTTTTTTAGCAAAAAATATGTTATAGTGAGCTAACCTTAAAAGATAGACATATGCTGTCGCGGACTTTTTTGTAGACCATTAAAAGCAGAACAATACTCTCATACATGACTTTTGTGTAACTTTAACCGTTTACGCAGCGTACGCAGCGGAGCTCCAAGTATGAAAAAATACCCCCGATTTTGAAACATTCTTCATTGCTGCTCCGCTTCTATTACTCGTAGCGTGATGATATATAGCCTATAGCCTTCCTCGATAAATAAGCTATCTAACACTGAAAGAATTTTACAAATCGAACCAGTAGTTCCTGAGATTAGCGCGTTCAAACAAACAAACTCTTCAGCTTTATATATTAGTATAGATTAGTGATGTTTGCATGTAAAATCCCATATATCTTTATGGTCATAAATAGCAATATAAGAGATGCCTTGTCCGAAGTTGTTTTCTTTTAATCAGTTTTTCAGTTGTATATCGAAAAATAGTGCAAGTTTAGCTAGTGTACGGCAGTATTGTGAAGATGACGTAATGTTTAGTGAGTTCAAGCTATGTAAACATGACTAGTCACATTAAACTTTGTCACTTCAAAAAATCTTTCCCCTTTATAATTAATTTAAAGTTGAGCATTGTACGCAGGGACTCATTACGGCCGATTTACGTAACACGATATTGTTATTAAAATATCAGTGATAATATTATGATTTTATTGTAATTAACAGTATGTTTGCATGACCGGAGCATGACATATTTTGTTGCATTATTAAATTGCGTAATGTACAATCAGAGTCCTCGTGCAATGAAAATGACAAACAAAATAATTGTAAAGTTATATTCAGTATTAATTAATAAATCTGTATTTTGAGGATTGTAAAAAGCTTGTGTAAATGTATCCCTGTACCTATAAGTAATCCACATTATAAGAGTGACATTTGTGTCATTTTGACAATCTGGTGTAATGGTTGAGACGTCGGCTATTACACCAAGCGATCCGGCTTTGATTCCCGGGCAGTATAAACATTTTGTGTGCATGAATATGTCTGTTTGTATTGGTCTGGATGTTTTCTTTGTATAATATAAATGTATTTACAAAAAAATGTATATGAGTATTTTCATCAGTTGTTTAGTATCCATATTACAAGTTTATGCTTAGTTTGGGGCTGGATGCCGCTGTGTGAATTTCAGGGGATATATATTTTTTTAAATCAGATTTTTTTAAATAATATATCCTGATTTGAAAAACATCATCGAGCGTTGGTGGCTCTTTGCTTGCCAAATTGTGTACAATGTTGAAGTATTTATGTTGTCAAACACTAGAATTATTATGTTTGACTATCATCTTCATCTGACGCAGAGCGCCGGCACGAAGGATGATCATAAATCCTTCAACATTGTACACAATTTATATAATAACAATAAGTACAATTCGGTCATGTTATCACTAAAGGAGCATCCGTTTCTCAGATGCTCTACTTCATAAGAAAAATAATGACTCATAAAAACCTTCATAAACAAGAGATGAAAAAGGAGGAAAAAATTACTACGAATAAATATCTCAATACGTAAACTAGGTGGTAGACTCGACTCTATCGTTTAAGTAGTTACCATTGCAGTGCCAGATATTGTCCCGTTAAATAAAAATGTTATGCACTTCTGAGTTTCGGGATGAGGGCACTGTAGCTAGTTAAATTACCAAGTATAAGAGACTTAACATCTGTTGTCTGTGGTGACGGGCGTAGTGCGGCATTGACGAATAATAATTACTTACTGTCCCTTCGTTGTTGGTCTCCTTCAATGCTGCTTTGTGATGGTCAGGTATATCACTTACCACCTGGTGAGAGAGCTGACCGTCCCGTTTACCTATGACCTAAATAAAAACATATTATAATCCATAGATATTTGTTACAAATAAACGTCACTCAATCACCTTACCATTCGACTGGTGGACATAGACCTCCCTCAAAGAGTGCAAAGAGTAGGGATGGGGACAATTATATTCTAATCTTATAGGCTGTCGTTGCTTATACCACACGGTATCAATAATAAGTTAATTATTAGTAAAATATTGAAATGTAATTTTGTTTATCAATAGACTCAAGTAATTTTTCATGTAATTTAAACTTGAAATTACTCATTAAGAATCTCTAACAATGAATATTCTAAGCATATTATTGATTGAAGAAATTTTAATTAAATTGTGGCAAGATAATTATACACGAGTAAACTACGAATTTTAAAAGATTGTATGGTTTCTTTAAAGTTAGTCTCTTAACCGAAGTAATTGGATTTATTAAAAGTATGAAATCAAATAATCTAGAGCTTCTTCAACGATGAGAATTCGCAAATTAATATAAATCCACCACTTAACTTCAAAGTCCACTGAAGATCGGAAATTAGCCGAAAGGAAACAAAATTTCAATCCAAGAATTCGTTATGCAAATTTTGCAACTTGGCACAGGCGTAATTACTTATTCTTTGCCCCACTCTGCAAGTCGAAACATTCGTTAATCAGTTCGAAATCATTAGGAATCTCTTCTACATTTTATAACTTAATAAGGTAAATTTAGTTGTATTCAAAATATTTTATTCTAACGGCTCATTTATATAGGTAATAACATTAATATTTTCTAAAATTTTATCTGTTGTATCTTTCTTAATTCTAAAGAAAAACCTGTGAAAACCAATAATGTAAAAAAGTATGAATTCGTGATATGCTCACAAAACAATCGATACAACATATATTTCGAACAAATTTACCTCAACAAAAGAGTACAAACTCTACTCTCTTCGGCGGTTCATTTTTGAGGCACGGGTGGCTTATCTACATATACAGAATATCATTGGTAAAAACTAGTACAGCTGATGTCATTATACTTAATTAAATATATCATCACGTGATTTTTCATAAATACGGCGTATTCCTTGCTTCGTAGGGCATGTTAAGCCGTCGGTCCCGGCTTTAATATTAGGGTGGAGGATGGTAGTCGTTAAAACTCACAGTACCCAGGGCCCGCGTGGTGGTTCACTGTTCGGTCTCCCCATAGCTCGCAATGCGTCGTCATCAATTAACCATATAAAAACAAAATCATAAATTATACAATTATCACTAATACAATATTAATAAAATACAGAATAATACAGGCTTCACGCTTAACTTGGGGCTACATGGCGCTGTGTGAATGTCAGTGGATATTTTATTTATTTTTTATACAGTTTATGGTTAAAAGCTGATGGTGAAATACATAACAGATATCCCCTTGGCTTGAATCTAGTACACAAATTCTTACTTTATCAATGCTCTCAAATTATATTTCTTTCGCGGTCTATCAATAACAAAACTTCACCGAAAATTTCAGCCAACCACAAAAACAGGGTAATGTGCCCAGCTGCGATTCGGCACATTACCATAATCACTGCACCGCGTCCGTTTCATATTCAATCTCGATTAGCATAATTATCAAAGTGCAAAATAAGAATCTTGGGGAGCTCAAACAGACGCAATTGCTTTGATGTGCGTAGCATTTGGCACCCTTTTGTTTTGGCGTGCGCTTTTGTTGTACAATTTTGAGATTGTGCCAAAGTTATATATTTATTTATTAAAATAGATGTAGAATCTTTCAATGCAAATAATTTGTTGAAGTTTTATATGACCAACATAAAAATCTTGATGTAAAATTATCATCTTAAACCTTTCAATGACTACTGTTAGTAGACAAATGTTTCGTCTGTAGCAGGAAAGATTAACCTAGTAAGAAATCATGTACAAATAAAACACAACATCCAAAAGTGAAGATAAGAAAACAGTTCAATCGTAACTATTTATACTGACATCCTGCTACCTTATAATCTAATGAAACTTCTACAGTCCTACATTTTCATTAAAACCTTGTCGTGTCAATTAAATACCATCCTCAGTTAACTACATAAAGTTCAAAGACAAAAGTCTGCAAACTTCCTCCATTGGCAACTAGTCCAAGAGATACACTTAAAATTAATACTCCTTTGTGATAGGATGAAAATGTAATGGAGGTCTTTTTATGTATTTCAGGACAACCAACATAACAAACGATGATAACCTTATATAGGTACCAAACAAAACAAAAGAATTATAAAAGTTCCACATAAAAAACATATCTCTTACAAAAAGCATACTAACTAACGAAACGTTTTTTGACAATAAGGAGTAATGGATAGTTTATTTAACAATAAAGCTAATTAACCTTTTTTATAAAATTAAATAGATAAACCGATCAATCTCTGTTATAAATTAATTATATGTACGTCGCTCTCTTTTTTGCAGTGCCCTTGCAGGGTGTTACGTGATCAATGTATCTACGGCTTTATTTATGTAACACCAATACAATACCATGTGACTAGAAAATAAATAAATAATAACATAATAAACTCAAACTTTTCATTAAAAATCGCTGTTATACTTAAAGGCTGCCATGACATGCACCAATATTTGCCTTATAAAAATTGACTAACAACTTAACAGATGATGATCGTTTCCTAATATATTAGAGGCCAACAGCTTAACGTTCCTCCCTAAGCAACAAAACACTGAAGCTGATATTATTACACCACTCATCCGATGATCATTTCAATCAAATATTCAGTTATTGTATGAATAGCCAAATTTAGGGCAATCGTCAACCAAATGAGCTAGTTACTAAGCCATCGAGTTCTCATTTTTTTTTTCATTATTATCGTCATGTATAACAGGATTAGGCTTCCTGTTAAACAAATGCCCCTTCAAAAGCACGACAGTCGGCTCTGCCTCGCTTTTTCTTGCCATATGCTGCCAGCACTCATCTTCATTCGATCTTGTCGAATGAAGATGAGTGCTGGTCTGGTCTGATCTTGTCACTAAAATGTAATGTATATAGATTTTAACTAATCATAATCGTATACAATCTAATCACAGATTAAAGTTCAAATTAAAAGTTTTACAACATTCTAACAAGAAAAGGACTCCGCCCCACATAACGTTGTTGGCTTATCCAGGACTTTGGCAACATATTCGATGATTAAAATCTTCGAAGTACGCTCAATAATCTGGCATCAAACCAGGCGAAGTTGTAAATAAAATAGGATGTATCGTTTTACAGATACGAAATGGCGAGAGGAAACACTCGATCGGAGTTTCCGAGGTGGCATGGCAGGTGCTAAGTCATGTAGTTTTATGAGAAATATCGGTGTTTATACATTTCTTTAATGATATATAGTTCTTGATTAAAAAATACATCTTTACTAAATTGAAAGTGTATCTCTAATTTTAAATACTAGATAATTATAATAATAAACTTTTATTGCACATAAAACACATTACAAGGGAAAACATGAACACAACAAAAAGTGTACAAATAAGGCGGTCTTATTAATAAAAAGCAATTTATTTAGGATAGTTTGTTAATAATGATTAATTGGGCTGTGCAAAAGTTAGAACCTAAGTTATATAAAAATAATAAAATACAATAAATATAATAAATAATATTTTCATAAACATACATACACAAATACATACATATAAACAGTATCAACGCATATACCTTGGATGAAATATTATATATATACATTGAGATATTTGAAATAAGATAGTTTTAAACCATTGCTTTCAGATTTTTATCTTAGTTTAGTTTATGCTAATACAACAAGTAAATCGATTTACTTTCTTTATTTATTTTAGGCGACGCGACTCAAAAGTTATCTTTTATATCTTATGAATGGTAAACAGACAGCCATTTTGCTTAAGAAAAACCATATAATAAAACCAATAACAGACATATTTGACTATAATAAATAAATTACCGACTGTTAGCAAGATTCCGGACAAAAGATATGATTTATACAGCACTACAATGCTGAACGCGCGGTTGTACTTGAATAATATTTACATTTTACCACTTAAAAATATGATTTTAATGTTTAATTAAGAGTTATTGTATTTTTTGTATTTCGTGTGTCAAGTATCTTGAAAGAGCATTTTTTTTTTGAAATAAAAAAAAAAAAATTATTCAAAGAAATCTGTTACAGATACTTTTGAAGTATCAAAAGTCATAAAATCATTGGCAAACAACAACTGAAAAATTGATACTTTTTGTAAATAAATATTAATTTTAATCTCTCGTCAACCTATCGCAGTCCACTGCTGGACATAGGTCTCCCCCATTTTGCGCCAGATATCCCGGTCCTCTGCTTTTCTCATCCATCCTATACCAGCGACCTTTCGCAAATTCATCGAGCCGGAGGGCGTTCTACGTTACGCGGTCTCCACTCCAGAACTCGTCCTCCAACGGGTATCGATTCTGCGACATACGAGGTGACCAGCCCACTGCCATTTCAACTTGCATATCTGGCGGGCTATGTCGGTAACTTTAGTTCTTATTAATAATATCAACATACTATTTATAATAAAACACCTACACTTTGGATACTATGATTGTTTGGTATTTATAATTTAACCATCCAGACAAAGTTGCAGTTACTCCCTGCTATCGACTTGTCATACAAATTCAAACACACGGACAAACCAAAAATATGAACATAAAGAACCGAACGCCCACAATCGAAGCAAAGTTGGGACGAACAGAAAAATGTACTAGAGGGAGATTTATGTCTTAATTTTGACAAAGTCCCAGAGCGCTGGGGGCGGTATAAATAAGTTACGGGATTTATCGTCCGTAGGACTATTGCGAAAAAGCTATACACAAGTAATAGAAATTTCACCTTTTGAATGAGTTATTAGAGTTGATTTTGTTAAGAATTTTGAAAATTTTCTTTGTGCACGACAATTTGATATTTGTTTCAAATGAATAAAGGAAGGAAGGCGACAGTCCACACCATTGAGCCATCGACGCTCTTTCTGTTAGATTAATAATAAATAATCCAGGGTTATTTTAAAAAGCAAAGTTGGTTTCATGAATAAAATAAATTTAACTTACTTGAATGTAAATACGAGATAGTAACCACACGTGAATATTTTATTATGTGCTGTATATATGTACTATGTATAAAGGACTCGTTTTAGGTAATAGAGAGTATCGGTTATTTGCGGCTTATTTGTGTGAAAAGTTGCCTTCCAATCTGAAGGCATGTTCCCGCCACATACCAATGGCATTTAGAAATTTTGAAATTATATGTACGTTATCCGCCTTTCTTACGTTGAAGGAAAACATCGTGAGGAAACCTATGCACACCTACTAACAAATTCAAATCTTGTGCGTGAAGTCTGTCAATGCGCACTGGGCCCGCGGGTACGACTAAAGCCTATACACCTTATACGGGTAGACTCGTACCGGTGGGGATGTTTAAAAGAGCTGATTATGATAATTAGGGAAAGCTATATACAATACTTTTAGCAATAGGTGATTTGTTTAATAATCTTACAATTTGTTTTTATAATGATTCGCAGAAATATTTTCATTCATAAAGTTTGGCACTGGTTTGTAGGTATTTTCTGACTCAACATGTATTACCATTAAGCAAAACCGTGTGTGTAAAAGAAAATGATAGTAAAGCTCTTCAGTTCATCATCAGTATTATGCCAAGTTAAAAAAATACTACACATTCAAAACAAGGAACTTCGTCAAAGGATTTTTTTATTTCCATGTTCTGTGTTATACAAAGTGATTTGTCGGCGCCGACAAAAAGTGTCAAAATGGCGTCGCCCATGCAACAAAAGCTAGAATGCGAGCTATAAACAGCACGGCAACGTTGATTCGACCCCGGCCCCGCGTAATTTCCTGTAGCACCCCAACAGCTTACAGTCTTCCTGTGTTGGGCGGCTGTTGTTTGGTACAATTTATAAGCATCAACTGCTTATGAATATTAGAAAAAGCGGTGAATAATTTGGCCTAAATACATTTTACAGTTAAAAGTAAACAATAGCAAAAAAGCAATATATTTAAGCTTAAAAATCAGTTTGTTTCCAAAGAATAATTAATTTAAAATACTACGAATAGGTCTGTTATAATAAGAACAAGATTGGTAAACAAAAGGTGGAGGACAAGGATATCTGTTGCGAAATGGAGTAGACATATGTCCAGCAGTGGACTGCGATAGGTTGAGTAAGAAGAGAAGGCAAACATTTTTGCTCGAACACGATAATGCTTTGCAAAAAAATTCGTTTACCTAATACTTAATAAATAGTTTTGTTTTTGATATATGACGAAATATTCTAGATTCAAAGGGTGAGTGCCACGCCTACCCTAGACGAAAACATTGTTGACGTGATGTAAACCAATGACTGTATACAGTTATTAGTTTCTGTTAACATAACACTGCACCCTGTTAGCACACTTTACTAGCCGCTCCTTTTGCACGGTATGATATCTGGCACTGCAGTGGATACTAACATAAACCAATTTAAATTGACACCTCAGTATTGAGCCTCATTATCATCATTATTATCAGCTCAATATACGTCCCCACCAAGGGAAACGAGCTAACCTGTATAGCGTGTGCCTTAGTCGACCACGCGGGCCCAGTGTGGATTGGCTGACTTCACGTACAACCTTAGAATTTCTGTGTAGGCGTGCGCAGGTTCTCACTTCACCGTAAGAGCGTCGGATAAATGTACATTTAATTTTGAAAATACGAAAACACGTACGTGGGGTTCAAACCTGCACCCTCCAGAACGGAAGGCAACAGTCCACATCAATGAGCCACCATAGCTCCTCCGTATTAAGCCTAGCATCTGGTATATGTGAACGAAAACTCCCATAACTGTTGTCTTAGACCACACTTCGACTTAGCCATTTACAGCGCAGTGTCCAGCCGCAATTTGGCCTATTGAATTCGCAGACCATACGACTGTGCGTCTGGTTTGCACTAAAGCGAGGTAAGCCGTAACATTTTATGTTGAATAATTAAAACGATGCCGAATGTAAGCTGGGATGCTTTTGCGGAGATTAGAAGAGTGCTGTGCGGGATGAGATTGGATTTTGATATCAACTAGTTTGCTGGTAAGTTGAATTTATATATCTGAAATGCAATACTGCATTTTTTGAAATAAAATACTAACTGATAAAAGCATTGTGCTCGGATTCATTGAGAGTCATGTGAGTTGTGTAATTTACTTGTAGGGCTTACTTGTTCAATTAACTTTGTTGTTGGGAAAATAGATATATGAATCAGCAAGTGAAGAGTTAAGAATTAACTTTTTTTGTTCGACTGGGCCCGCGTGGACGACTAATGTCTAACTAACTATACACTAAAACCTAAAAACTAATGCCGGTTGGTGGGGAAATGTAATGAGTTGTTGATGATTATTCAGATTTTGCTATCAAGATTATCGTCAACCTATAATTACCCACTGCAACTCGCCTTACTACACAGCAAGGCGATAGGGAAATTGGCATTAAGCAAGCCTGGCCGGAATCTATCTGTATATAATCTATTGCGAAACAATAAATCAATACAACAAATGGAGTAGGTAACGCTCAGAAATTCGACCATAAATTCCACACGCATGAAAGCAGTCGCGAGTTCAAACAGAAAAAAATGATGACAAAAAAGGATTTTCCAGTTATACCTTGAATGCGTTGGATACAAGCTTTTATGCGGATTGATTGGTTGGTAAATTTTTTACTGGTAACGCTGATTGTCTCTACGTACCGAACTGATTCGATTCCAATTTATAGGAGTGAATATTACTGTGCGACTCAGTGTTAAAATCGTGATTGTAATTTGCTGGGCTTGATTCGCTCATTGACGAGAAATTTAAAGAGAAAAATTATGCTGTTGTCAGGGTATAATCAGCCCCATACTAAGTTGTCGGTTGCCAACATGTATGAGGGATATTACCTTGCCCAAATGTAGGAAAATAAACAATTACCTACTAGATGTTCTTACAATCCATACCATCTCACATTTTACACGACTCATTTGGTGTAATGACTAAGATGTCGGTTACGACACAAAGCAAGGGTACCGTACCGGGTTCGATCCCCGGGCAGTACGAACATTTTTGTGCATGAACATGTCTGTTTGTATTGGTCTGGGAGTTTATATGTATAATGTGTAAGTATTTACAAAAAAAAAGTATGTATATCCGTTGTTTAGTACCCATGATACAAGTTTCACGCTTAACTTCGGGCTAGATGGCGCTGTGTGAATAACAGTGGATATTTCTTTATTTATGCTGCGCTTTCCAACTTACATCGGCAGACGACAAGCGTAGCGTAGGACGCCCTCCAGACCGATGGACTGACGACTTGCGAAAGGTCGCTGGTGGAGGCTGGATGAGAAAAGCGGAGGATCGGGATATCTGGCAAAAAATGGGGGAGGCCTATGTCCAGCAGTGGACTGCGATAGGTTGAATAGTAGGAGTAGTTTCCAACCTACATGTCAGGCGAAATTAACGTCCAACCCTTAAAGGTATAGACGCTCTTAGTCCCGACGTAGACTGACGAAATTACAAGTAAAATAACTAAATGATGTTCGACAGATGCATATTTTCACGGCGTGACATTCAAAATTGAATTCCCCAATAACTTACCGCTGATAATATTCTGACGGCCCATAACTCTTTGTGAAATATTGCAAATGCCGTGACACTCCGATCGTTTGTTTTAATTAATAATTTGTTAACCGGAAAACATGATATTGGCGAGTTTAATGTGATCAATCAATCATTTATTGTCTTTAATTAAGTCTATTCGGCAGTAAAAACCACTTTTTTTATTGAACAGGACGCAAACGAGCATACGGTTCACCTGATGGTAAGTGACACCGCCGCCCAGAAACATTTGCAAGACCTCTGGAGCCAGAAATGCGTTGCCGGCCCTTTAAATGTGTGTACGCTCTTTTTTTGAAGGACGCCAGGTCGTATTGCTCTGGAAATGTATCCAGTGGAAGTTCATTCCACAGTTTTGTCGTACGTGGAAACTAACATTCTTCGAGGATCCACGTGGTGTAATTGTTGTCTATTACACCGGGTGTTCTGGGTTCGATCCAAACATATGTAGGCTACCAACCCACTCGCTTCTTCCTTGTAGTCGCAGGTATTTCGCTCTTCGTTCGCTCTTGAGTAGAACACAAGACTCCGGGCGCACCCGTCGGTCCGCCTTATATACCTGTCCGGCCGCTGAGCTCGAAGAGTCGACGTCATTCTACATAGTTCGCGAATTATCTAGAACATACTAGACTCTTTGCTATTTGACAATTCGCATGTCATACTCTATGTACTGTCTGTGGTCTGACGTCACATATTAGCCGCCATATTCAATGACATTTTAATTACGTCAATTCGTAACATATTATAAGTGTTAGTAGTCTGTATAGCTATTTTGAAGAAAGCCCACATGCGCCCTTTTCTACTTCAAAAGCTTTTACACGAACCTTTCCTAGTTTCTTAATTGCCCGACAGGCTATTTTAAGAGCGCTTTAAACTTCAAACACATTTTCTTATAGATAGAAAAGATTTGTGACGTCACAGTGATTTTCGTAGCATCAAAGGAATGTATTATTAATAATCATCCTATATTCTTAGTTGTAAGGGACCAATATTCATCCTTTGGTAGCAAATTTTACAGGCTCAAGTAAATATTGCTTTCAAAAGATGTTTCATCTTTCCGCCTTCGATTCAGGTAGAATAATTTGCTTCGAAAACAATTATGATATAAGAAAATAACCGTTGACTTGATATGAGAACACAGCACATAATTATAAAAGAATAACAAAGAGGGACATCACACTCTTTTCAATATAAATCTATGGAACCAATTTTCATAAAGAACAAAAATTCAGTCAATCGAACTAAGCAGATTGTTTGTCGAATATATCATTAAATAAGTTCATGGTAGTATGAGAAAAATATACACTTCTATTTGTAATTCGTTAACTTGATACCACGAAGATTCACGAACATTTTAAAACGCATCCTCATACAATTAACTTACTCTATCCGCCCACTGAAATTAATAAGATGTTTCCCTTAAATGTTTAATTAATTATCGAATATTACACAAATAAAACAAGGTTTGCTTGTTTATTAATGTCATACAATAAAAAAAGTGTTTAAATAATCTTGTGATAAAGTCAATCCTAGTAAACAGTTTGCTTATGTTAACATTTGTTTTAAGTTTTAACTTACGGCTTACATGCAAACGGGGCCGACCAATACCGGCACAGGAAGAAGACGCACTGTAATTGGAGTATGCTAATTAGACAATAGCATTTTTAACGCTTTATAGATTATTTTTTTGCACAGATACATCGGTGAGCCTTATTAATTATGTATCACTGTACCTTCCTCTATTAACATAATTCGGATAATTAGCTCTTTATTTTATTTTGTTATCATTGAACTCGCTTAATTGATTTATTTGTATGCGCACTGATTTTGATTAAATCTCATATTTGCCGGGCACTCGTCAATTCCCTGTTCATCAAGAATTGTCATTAATTGTAAATACTCTGGGAATTTATTCAGAGCGCAGAGTGATAAAAATATTGCTGGTAGTAAATAATGAATGTATTAGGTCCTTGTAATTTGTTATTTTTTTATATTCTTTATTACGCATTATTTATTCTGCTTAGGATATAGTCTTACTTTCTTAATTAAGAGGAAAAATACGTGACATCGATGAAACTGATACTAAAAATTCTCTTTTTTTTTTCTGGATTGGTGCAAAAAAAGGTAGTTCTTTTCGAAATAGTTTAAGTTTGTGAATTTAGCTTTGATTTATGAAAACTTCAGATGATACAAAATTTCACATAACAAGTTTATTAAATACTGTAGCTAACATGACTCCCTTTGAAGTGCATTATACGTATCATATTATAATCAACGGTATGTAGCAACTAATTAACAAAGCCAACATTACATTTGCGTTGCATAACGCGAATAGAAATGCATATAGAATTCCATGCCTTTGCACAATTTGACGCTTCTATGTGACACACAACTTCAACAAATAACGAGCTTCAGACGTAATTAATTTCAAATAAAATACCACATAACATTTATCTTGTTAGTAATATCATATGTTTAAAGGTCGAACTGGTTTCATGCGGATTAGTAGATATATTTTATGTTTTATTTATATTTTTATAACTGTTTTTTTTTTATAAAAATTCACTTTTTTTGTATTACAGATAAAGAAATCACTTTTACTATAAATAATATAATTACACATTTTCTGTAGTGTGCGGACTGTAAGGGGTCCAACATAGTTTTTGGGATTCATAGTAATCTTACCTGCTTGTGATAACCTATATAATTTTACTGGGCCAGCGCAGCACATAAAGTCTAGAATCCGAAATAACTTAACTCGTATTATCCCAACCATAGTAAAACAAGTCCAATTGTTATGAATATCGGAATAAAATATGTTTATAGATGTATAATAAGATCGACATATACAATATATATGTACCTTATTTAGATTTTTAATTTCGTAACCGTTCCAATAATGGAACAGTAGGATTATACGCATACATGTAAAAGACTGTGAGGGACTACGCATTTCGTTTGAAAATAAATCGCTTCCATTATCTTTTTGTTAATACAAACAGTAAAAACTTAAGTAACTAACAATTTATCGATATAATATCTCTCACTAACAAAATCAACTTATTTTTGTCATAGGTGTCCGTCCTTTCCTTGAAGCTGGTGATATTTTGTATAGCTGAAAAGCGAAAACATGAACTGAAGTACCATAATTTCAGGCGAATCACGATTCTAAAACAAATAGACTGGTCCCACTCTTGTTTTCTTCATTTTTATAAAGGAATGTTGAAAAGAACACCCGAAATTCATGTTTACCCTTTTGAATCCCATTTTGTAGTTTCTAATTGGAGTAACCCAACTTCTTCTGCTTATAACAACAGTTAAAAACTGAACTAAACCTAAGTTTTCAAGGATATCTGGTTTACAGTACTCCTCCTTTTCTGATATATCTCCTATCATGCATTTTTATGTGACTTCTAAACGTCTTTTTATGCTATGCTATGGCTTTGTTGTTGTCGACGAAGAGCCAATTGTGAGGCTGCGTCACTGACTACTAGGGTATTGGGTCGGTCAAGTTCAATAAGCTCATTCGGTACCCTAGAGCTTGACACAATCCGATGACCCGGGGTTCAACTTGTGTAAATAACTGATTCCTTGACAAAATATAGGTACGTGCAAACTCTACGTCGCCGTCTCAATTTTCTAATTATCAGGTGTGATGAAAGGCCAGCCGCAAACACGTCGTCATCTTCTTCCAACTACAAAATTATCTGATTCACATTAAATCCTCAATCAAATAATATCATAATAACGAACCAATATTGAAAAAGTACAAAACTTGATGTATATAAAATACATGTGCGTGTGTTCCTACTGCTCAAATAATGGAACGGTACATAAAACTTTCACTTATCTAGCTTATCATATTTTTTTTCTAAAAATGCTTTATGGCATGATAAAGTAGTACTATTTAATTGAAAAATCTGAAATTTTAGTAGTATCATATAAAACATCAAAGTTACTTAAATTTTCCGGCCCAA
>PQWD01003885.1:0-47536 GCA_019425675.1 Leucinodes orbonalis | reverse complement strand
TTCTGTGTAGACCACATGCAGAATATAACATAAATTAACATATCCGATACATATATATCGATCATCAAATATTAGATTAAGAGGTATTCACTTTCGTGAACCAAATTTTGCTACGAACATATAATTATTATTATTAATATCACACTAATATTAAAAAGTTAAAAGCTTTTGAGTGAGTATGTTTATTATTCTTCACGGCTGAATAGATGTTGATGAAACTTTACAACAATATACCTAACATATCAAAAACACACCCGTGGGAATTCGGGAAAATGTAAAGCCTGTGCTTTTCCCGAATTCCCACGGGAAAAGGAACTTCGCGAGTAAAACCCCGACGCGCTAGTCTATTATCTATTACTTGTATAAAATTTGAGTGTCTGTTTGTAATATTGAAATAACATTTTTGCATAAAAATATAAATACGGGACAAATGCCAAAATAACAGTTTTTAAAATTTTTATCTGTCTGTTTGTTCCTGATAATCTCTGAAACGGCTGGATGGATTTGGACGGGACTTTCTTGGTAGGTAGCTGAGGTAATAAGGAAAAACATAGGCTACTTTTATTTCAGACAATAATATTTACTTTGGAAAAAAAGAGCAATGTTTTATCACATATACCTGCGTCTGCCAGCCCAAAGCTCTGCGTTAAAGCGGACTTCTTAAATATAGGTCCGACTTGGACTCGTACGATAAGTACCGTCACTCCAAAACTGAACTAAAACTCCATGTGAGGTCAAAAGTTAGATTGCGTGTATATGATGGATAGCACGTGTTACTTACTTCCATCAATTGTGGCGGTGTGTGGTGGGAAATGACCTTTGCTGTCCGAACTGATTGATTTTAGACCTCTTGATTGACCATTTGTATTGCTAATTGCCGGGTCGGATCACGATTGTAATTAGGTGTATTATTTATAAGACATTAAGCATGAAAAATGATCTTAGGTAATGAACTAACAAATGCGCGGACACTTTTAGTGAGATTGTCGCGGCAAATTCTGGCCATCGCGTCAGGGCAGATTATCATACAAATACATCGCTACATGCATAGTGACATATTAGTAAGTTCGTGCTTTTGATTTTGTACCTTTGTAATGACGCGTTAAGGTGAAAATTTAATTGAATAATTTTTATTCGCCTATTTTCCTCTACAGATTTGAAACCATAGGCGATCTGCTGTCATCTCTCTCTCTCTCTCTCTCTCCAACCTATTGCAGTCCACTGCTGGACATAGGTCTCCCCCATTTTGCGCCAGACATCCCGGTCTCCGCCTTTCTCATCCAGCTTCCACCAGCGACCTTTCGCAAGTCGTCGGTCCATCGGGCCGGAGGCGTCCTACGCTCCGCTTGCCAAGACGCGGTCTCCACTCCAGAATCGTCTGCTCCAACGGCATCGGTCTGCGACATACGTGACAGCCCACTACCACTTCAACTTGCTGATCCGGCGGGCTACGTCGGTAACTTTAGTTCTCTTACGAATTAAATCATAAATCTCCTAAGAGTCTCCAAGCATAGCTCGCTTCATTGCGCGTTGAGTGACTTTGAACTTATGAACCAATCCCGCAGTCAGTGTCCATGTCTCAGCTGCGTATGTTAGTACGGGTAGGACGCATCAACAGTACTCAATTCGACAAAATGTTCCTTATTGATTTTGCAATTAGTGTCTTACACTATACGTACCCTCTTCACAATCTCTGTGCACCACGGAATCACGGTAATCTAAACACAAAAATAATATTTCACTCCGGTTTTCTATAAAGCACTGGCAGCACTCCGGTCGAACCGGTCCATTCGTGCTAAAGCATTGCTTTCCCATTCTGAAGTCCTTCTTCTTCTCCTTATATCTTGTAGTTAGATAAGCAATCAGAGTAATTTCTGTCATATTTTAAAACAACTACCAAACCACGACAACGCAATTTACAATATAATCCAAAGCTTAATGTTCCTTTTCCCAAGTATATAGTACCACGGCAAAAATTGGCACATGACTTTAGATCGTGGAATTAAATATCAGCTACACTGGGCACTGGTCTCAGTTCCTGAGACTCAAACTGATGAATTCTTTTGGCAAAGTTTCCGTTAAGAACTTAAGTGCGTTGAAAACTACGGGGAAAATTAAAGGAGAAATGGAAATGGAAATTTCGTCTTACATTTTAACTTTATGATATACTATAAGAACATAAAATGGTCCGTTTTTGTTACAACCTATTTAAGGTATAATGCTA
This sequence comes from Leucinodes orbonalis, assembly GCA_019425675.1. NCBI lineage: Eukaryota > Metazoa > Arthropoda > Insecta > Lepidoptera > Crambidae > Leucinodes > Leucinodes orbonalis. The sequence continues at coordinate 45,312 of PQWD01003885.1, read as the reverse complement.
TAAAATCCTTTATTATCCACGAACATAAAAATATGCACCAGTTACGTCCCCATAAACCGTCATCTTGAAGCTTCCTGGATGAAAGTATGACGTATATTTTTAAGCCCAGTAGTAATTATTGTACATTATTATTTAAGTGTCCACTTATGTTGCAAGTCAATTCCAAGTTAAGCAATAAACCACTTCTACAAGTGAGGTTCATTGCATAATTTATTGTTTGTTTATCTTTACCAAAACGGTGCTTTAACGTTGTGATGTAATTCTGTAAATATACTGTCATCTTAATTATTTTATTTATAAATGGTTCTTATACAACAGCTATAAAGCGATAAAGTGTTTTTTTGTAGTGGACCTGGATATATTAACCTCTCCAATTTCATATGTTGGCTACCAAGCCCCCCGCAACGCACTAAGCTGAGGTTCCAGTCCCAATCTGGGACGCCCTAGGCGAGCCTAGGGCGTTTGCCCGGTGAAGCTGTAAAGGCCATCTGTGGCCAACAGCAGTAGTCAGTTCGAAAAAAATAACGAAAATGAAAATCATCTGGCCTCAGGTCAAGCTTGAAGCCTGTATTATGGTACTTAACAACGGATAAACATACTTATATACATTTTTTTTTGTAAATACATAAAAAGCACCCAGACCATTACAAACAGACATGTTCGTGCACACTAATGTTTATACTGCCCGGCGATCGAACCCGGAGCCCTTGGTGTTGCAGTCTCGTCTTATAAATTAAACCTTGCGTAGTTAATACAGTTGTAAAATAATTTATTGTACCTAACAAGGATATGTAATTTGAAAAGTTACACACAAATTATCTCACACTAGAGCTGACCTGGTTTTAGCAATATTTTCTTAACTCCATGTGTCGATTGTTAGCATGTGGTGCGTTATCTATTGGCAGATGTTAATTCGTAAAGTAATCCCTGCTTTGCAGTTTCAGTTGACCTACTTTTATTACATTTAAAAACCCGTGACAGTTCACTGCTGAACTTAATGCCACCTCATCGATATCGGGATTACTATATTGTTCACGCTTTGTTAGCGAGTTAGAGCAGCACCTATAAGAAATAGTTGGAATATAATAAAATAGTTGAATAAAATAGTTGCTATCTATTCTCTAATGAAGTAGAAAATACAGAAGCAAGTTATTATCCACCTTGCAGCACCAAATTATTATTTTTATTTTAAGTTCGTCTAAATTTTATTAAAAGTACGATTAATTTTACATTGGTTGAGAATTATATAATTTTTGTAAACTTATTCCGAATATTATTTGTTTCATTTATTTCGCAAACACATTTTAGTGAAGTTTAAGATACAACGTAAGTAATGTTTTAACTTGAACCAAGTAGTGATTTTAATTTATCACTTGTAAATCTTGCAATAACTAAAGTGCACGTGATGCTAAAGTTCAGACACTAATTTTATAACTGTTAGCTGTTAGGTAATCAAAATAGCCAATTTGGTTATATTTTGTTTGTGGAATAAGTTACAAAGTGACACAAGAAACTCCAAAGTGATAGATATCGGTGTATAGTTGCTTACATTCAGCACGAGGATATGCAGCCGTAGTATCAGGAAACATCCCACTGTCTTACCCTTCAGCTCGGATCACGGCCATATTCAAAGATGGTAGTTCATATTTAGGTTTTGTGCTCTGTTTCCCTCAAGATGATCTGTTGCATTATTTCTCGAAACTTTATTATTATCATGTCAGTAATACATTCGATTTCGATTATCGATTTGTTGGGCAGGAAAGACTGTGGGCATATGTCCCTAGGGGATAAACTTAACAATTGTTAAGAATTAACCGCTATCCCATGATCATCAAAGATTTTAATAATAAAGCTTAAAATTACTCCCATTGATGTTAAAAGCTTCAACTAACGACGCATTTAATGGTTTTGCAGATGTCATGCCCTTATAAACTCGTGCCTTAATGTAGTCAGGGCTGTCGATTACCTAATCAGTTTTTAAATGAAATGAAATTTGGTAACATTTAAAGCAATGCAGGTCACTGACATTAGCAAACAATGCCTTTTCTTTATTGTCTCCTATGAATGGCGTATCGTAGAGACAAACGTTTGATTCATTAGTCAAATTGTTGGAATCTAATTTATGAATTTAACACAGTTATCTTATAACAGAGTCTATTAACACCTTAGTACTTATCAGCTTTTGAAGCCACGTTTCGTCCCAATGGACCGTTATTAATATTACAGACGCAGAAAAGGTAAACTAGAATTTTTAACCTTTTAACTGCCAGGTTTTCAGATACAATAGAAAATATATTGTTTTTGTTTGATATATACGCTGCGGTTTAAAGGTTAAAAGCAAGAAACATACAAATCAGGAAGCCCAGTGGTAAATCCAGGTCACAAAGCATAACGTCTTTGTTGAAATCTATTTCAAGGTGGCAGCCCTTAACCTACACGATTGCCCACGCGATGAATTATATTACCTAACTCGATACTAACAACATAGATCAATTATGAGGTTCACCATTCTCTACGATCGGTCACAATCTAAAAGAAAAAGTGGGACGGTTTGTAAATTTAACGCCAGGCGTGAGTTCAGCATTCTCTATGCGACCCAAGGTCGCTGGATATGTTCCAGATTTATTTTTATTAATAACAGATTTGTGTACTTCACTTTTATTGGCGAGGTTGACTCGAAGGGCTTTATTGATGGCATGGGTTCTATTTTCGTAATTAGAATTTAGGACAACGAATAAACTCGATGTGATTAAGTTTCAGTTTATTCACCATAGAATTTTAAATTATCGGTGATTGAGTTTCTGAAAAGCCTTATGGACTTTAAGAATCAAATCATGTATGACGAGATGATGGACGATTTATTTATATAATTTTTTATATACACGTGCCTGAAGTAAGCGATAATTAAGTTTTACCCATTGTTCCAAAAATCTTAAAAAATGATTTCTTTAATCATCAATTCAGAAATCCTAACAGAACATAAGGTATAATAACACTAACGAAGCGGGAAGTGACCTGTGCAAAGTTTTAAGTAACCAAATATACAGCATCTAATTAATAATATGAAGATCTTAACATTATTTTAGAACTATGTATCTAACTGACACGAAGTTCGCATGCTTCTGTCTAAACGTCATATCTTAAATTTGAAAGCAGATCCGTTAATTCATATACGCAAAAATGAAGGGTCCAAGTACCAGCAACAAAAATGCTTTCCCCACAATTTGTCTGTCAATATCGACAGAGGTTGCGGACCTCACAATTTTAATATGATAATGGTTTCTCATGATTCTGAAAGTTGATCGCGTGAGTTGTGAGTTAACATTTGCCCTTATTGGCATTGCGATTTTATTATTTGATTTATTGATGCACACTGCTGTACGTTGCATTGAGTGGGGCCAATGAAGTTTTTTATAAACGTAATTATGCTTATATAGATTATTTGAAATACACTTCGTAATTCGAAATATTATTGCACAATATCTGTATAGGAACCTCGTAACACGCCTCACGCACTAGAATTCCCATTTTCTTCAGACCATGTTCTGTTGAGATCTTATCTGCTTCCTCAATCGAAATGGATACGTTTGATTGCACTGGGCATAGCATTATCTCGGGTCCAGTGTGGTCATTTTCACAAAATGTAAGACATCCTTTACTACTTGTCACTTTGGAAAGTGCAGCAGCCTTGCCCGTGTTCTCCTGGGTTTTCTTCCGCCGTGCGTAGTGAAAGTGGCTCGGCAAATTGTCTTGATACATTATCATAAGCTACGTTGAGTGATTTTGATTTTGCTCTTTATTACTCCTCTTTTTTTGATGTGGTTCCCCTTTTACTGTTGGGTGCGTAGTTGATATTGTATTTTTGTTTATTACTTGTATGTCATCCATTGTTTCATGTGCCTAATATTCAATTTAATTAATAAACTCAAATAAATTTACTTATACTCTTAAACGTTTTAGGTATTTTTTCAAATTTACATACAAGGTCGTTCGATAATACTAACATAAGAACAATGACTGATACCATCATTTTAAAGTAAAACACTTTTTCTGTCAAATGGAAGCCTCAAGATATGTATTATAGAAAGATGAAGGGTTATATTAAATCTTTGATTACCACATTAATGGCGAAAAGCAATGTAAAGCGTTGTTTCACGCCGGTTTTAAAATGTATTGATATTATTTTTAATTTGGTTTAATTATTGGATTATGACTACCTCGATTATCTAATATAACAGTGACATATTGAAGTACATAACATCGTTTTGAAAGACGACATAATAATGCCGTGATATGTGATCGATCATGGACGTCATCGATCGAAAGCAGCTACGTGCTTGCGGAATAACGACTCTTGTTTATCGATTCGTTATAGGCTATATCGATTGGTAGTCAATTCGATACTGACTTTTTTGGATCATTAATAATATGAATGATAAAACATATGCATAGGTAACAGGGGAATATGATCATATAACTACTATATCAGAAGCCACTTTTGAAACAAAGATTAAATGTGTATAATATTACAAGCCATGTATTCATTAAATGTCACAGCACCAAATCGATATTTGTTTTAGCTCCTTCGTACACAAGCATCGAGACTGATATTCCACAAAAGTTATGTTGCCTAGTAGCATGTTAAATTTATGCAACAAATACTCCTTACATTTTGAACAGAAAGAATTAGTAGCTAGAGTGATCAATTGCACAGCAGCTAATGCGTTCGGTTAACGATCGTGCAAATAAAGCAACTTTCAAGTGACGACTTGACCGTTTGTCTAAGCTTATTGAGGTAGTCGTTTATTCGGACCATTCTGCCATTTTGGACCCGCGTGGAAGGTTACGGCAATCCCCGTAACCATATCTCTTCAACCTACCGCAGTCCACTGTTGGACATAGATCTTCCCCATTTTGCGCCAGATATCCCGGTCCTCCGCTTTCCTCATCCAGCCTCCTCCAGCGACCTTTCGCAAGTCGTGGCTCCATCGGGCCGCAGGGCGTCCTACGCCACGCTTGCCAAGACGCGTCTTCATTCCAGAACTTGTCTGCTCCAACAGCCATAAACATACTTTGTAGAAAAGCTTAAGCCTGGTAGTGGAACTTTATAAGTTGCTTGATTAATTAATTGAATCATTAAAAATATTTTTGTACTGTTACGGTAAGGTACAACGTCCATGTCAAAACAAACTCATCAATACCAAACTGACTTATAGGGACCCAAGCGCTACACAGTCAAAGTGATTGACAACAAACTGAATTGTGTGAATGACTGCAAACATTTGTAATAATAACCCATTAAACTAAGTACGTGAAGACGCAACAATTCATGTTTCCGCTATCTCAAACTTTAAATCTACTACCGACACTATGGAGTAACTAAACACAGCGATTACGTACAAGACAAAGGCGCTCTTGACCTCTGACATGAACACATTGAAACGTCAACTAGCATCTTATTAGTTGCTAATGGTGAAAAATCAAGATGTTTATCTCGGTTACTAATGGGCATGCAGTCACTTTCTCCAACTTACAAGAGTTGTAGCGTTATTGATTGATCGGCAATCGCTTTATTATGATGGATGTGTACTGTTGAAGTTTGTTTATTGCTGTGCCAAATACAGGGTGTGTGTTTCCAGAGCTGAAATGTTTAGTTTTATAGTCTATGTTTTTTTCGAACCAAGAACAACTCTAAACCTTGCAGCATATGGAGATACTAAATCTGTATTCGTGATTGGTTTTAGATTATCAGATATAACAAAAACTTTTGATTTATTTAATAAAGAGTTAAAACCTTTATATCTGCATATGTACGTACGTAATTTGATGATATTCTTGCCGATTTGAGTGAAGTGTCGCAAAATAGATACTTATGTTAGTTACGTAAATTTATAACAACAACTACAACTCTTACAGTCATAATATCATTTGCTGAACAAAAGCCTGCTCATTAGATAAATCAAACAGACTAAAGTGCTGATCAAATGCGTTTGGGTGAATGAACCACGAATATGAAAGATTATAAAAGGCATTGGTCTCACATTGCAGGGTTTTAGACTATTGCATTATAACATATGTTCCATTACTAAGTTATACATTTCTTTAGCCTTCGATTTTATCAATTCTGTCTTACACCTTTCGCTTCTCTTTCAAATTGTTATTTAACCTCTGCTCTGTTACCAAGTTTTAAATGCACGTGAATTGCACTTTCGAAGACGCATTAATTGATAGACATAATTTCTCTCATGCGAACTTTTTTGTTCTATGACTCAGGTTTTCCGAAATTGATTTACGTAATATTGAAAGTTGCTTTGTTACTCTTTGTTTTTAACGATTACTTAAAACAAGTGGCAATGGAAGCCCAGCAGGTCAGGTCCCGCTTACGGATGGTTTGTAGCAGAACCAAATAGTCCCACATTTTACTAACTATCTTAGTTAAGTGCTATATATTTAGCTATAGATTTCCTCCATTTAATTCACATATCTCGGGCTTCCACCAGGGTTATCCAGTCTCTATGAATTAACTAACGCTAGTCGCCAGAGGACATACTCGTATGATGCTCTTTTCGACTCGCGAAGATAAAATTGTCTCGATTAACTAGAGAAAGTACCAGGGATGTACTGCGCCTCAAGTTATTTTTTATTGTGTTGACTTACATTTTCTTACTGCACATTGAAGTTGTCGTAAAAATCCGATTTTTGAATATCTTTTCGTGAGGACTGCTGTCGAAAATACGAGAGCAATAACGTCGTAATGGTGGTCATAAATGATTTTAAAATACAAAACTCAGTATTATTCCAAACATATAAGATAGGTCTTAATAACGTTTCATACTTGTAAAATTTTAAAGTCATCGGTCTTATTACCATTGTTAAGAGCTTTAAAGACCTTTAAATAAATTTTTATGTAAGTAATGATTTCGCCAGTTTGCATTAAAGTCTTGCGCTTTTTATTTACTTTATTTTGCTTTCTTTAAAGTATGATTTTTGCAAATTCTGTGCAATCACATTCAAATTGATTTGCCCTTTGCAATTCCAACTTTTCCCCAGCTGTATCGCAAATGTCTTCACCTTAATACAAAAAGGTTATTCCATATCTTAATGTTGCATTGCATAATCAGTAGATTAAGAGCGTAGACAGATTTGCGATAGCGGGTTCTTATGTTTACTTTTTAAGATTGGAGATGTTTAAAGGTCGGCAGTCTTTTGTTTTGTATTTATGCTACAAGAATCGACTGTTGTTTGTTGCGATATGCTGTATCATATCTTGTAATCATTGTAATCTACGGACATCGGCAATATTAGAGGAACTTAAAAAGGTTGAGTTACCAGTTACCTTATTTTATTACAATTATTTTGGCCCAATTAATAAACAATTGCCTCAAAATAAGTGAAATCAAAATTTCCAAAAATGGCTGCATACATTGGTTAAGACTTAAGATATACAGCATGTTTTATTTTTATTTCATAGTTAAGATTGCTGTTTTGCAAATGACACCTATAGTGTGGGTGCTCCGCTTGCGGTTGAGTTATGTAAGAAAATATACAAAATCGCTATGACCAATTCATATTTCAATATTAAAGTTATTGCTTGACAAAAATAAATCATCACGATTGCTTTCGTCAGTGCCGCCATAATTTCGACACAAAATTATTATATTCCGCTTGAAGCGTGGGACATTGTGGGTGACAATTCCATATTGTGAAAGTTTTTGGTGAAAATGCAGTACATACCTTGATTATGGTATTGTTCGTTGGATTTAGATTGATATCAACAAATGCACGTTTTAAATTTACTTTCTAAATTATTGTTTACGTTACGAAACAAATCAAGGGCAGTGTTTGGGTGCGAAACGCATTTTATATTATTAACCAATTTTTGAATTGTGGCAGCAACAATCCTGGCATTCGTATAACACCCATTTAATGTAGTCAATCAATCGACTAGCCTTTAACGTCTCATTGCACACACACTGCACAGGGCTAAACAACAGCATGGTTATGTATGAACATGAATAGATAAAAAATAATTTCTAATCATCATTAACACAACCAAATATGTCCACTGCTGAACGAAGCTTTTTCCAAATGACTTCCACGCGTACCGTTCCTTGGAAGTACCACCACTTTGCCACCTTGACATCAGATCAGATCAGATTCTGATCATCTTACGCTTCTTTTTCCTTTACGTGGACTCTATTTAAGAATATTTTCGCCCCATCGTCTATAAGTTCTACACAATATGTGTGTGCCGTGTTTACTGCCACTTCAGCTTCCAGCCCCTACAGGCTATGTCGGTTCTAGTTCTTCTATGGATATGCCAATTCGAAGAAGTTGTCATAGCTTACTTCATCAAAATTGAGTTCTAAGATTTCACTCGACTGAAGTAGGTAGTGTTTCACAAAGAAGATCTTAAAATATGGAGACAATTATGAAGTACTGTAAATAAGCCAATTTTCACACGAATCATTTATAACAAATTAGTTTTTAATATCTTCATCTCAAATACAATTGCGTTATTTCTTTGTTTAAAGATAAACGCTTACAGAACGACTTTGGTGAGTTCATTGTTTTTGTTATGAAGGTTTTTTTTATGAATGTTCTCGTTATTGGAGGCGTTAATATTACGCGCGGCCAAAGACTTCGCGAAGTGCTCAATTAAGTGTTATAAAGGATAATTAATCTTTATTTTATAATTGCAGTATCATTAATAATTGTGAAATGGATTTGTAATCAAAATTATTAACTTGGAAATTCAAAATCCAAAATATCTCGACGTAAAATGTATACTTTCTTAGACTAGCTGACTTTTTAACTCCAACATTTAAATTCGACATCTATCTTTACAACTACAAGAAAACACAAATAGCCATAACATAACATCGGTTACAATAATCGTTGATGGATATAGTAAATCAAATCTTTTACTAATAAAATACCAAAGCATTACTGCTAAATGAATGATTATTTTTCTAAAACTAAGCCAGTGAATTGTGTCCCTTTAATCATCAGGTAGTCCAGGTACAATTTAATCTATTATTGTTCCTACTGCTCCAAAAAGTACTTAGTATTTGAGTCCAATTGAATCGCACGAATTCTTAGTAAGCTTCTTACCAATATGAGCGGATTTAAAATAAAATCACGAAGTTTAACGCACGACCGACAGCTGTGGAGATATATTTTCCTTTTTTGCCCTTTTTGTGCGCTTGCGCAAGGTGGTCCGACACCTGCGAAAGCGGATGCAATCCAGGTTCAATTTTATTACCTCATTGTGCTTCTGTTTACGGCATTAATCTTAAAGGAATAGGTCACAGTTTCCCTTGTTATTGTGAACTTTAGGATTGGCTGATCTGGATTTAATATTCGCCCTTAAGACGACCACGTTAGGGTTCAATTCATTATAATAGTTATCCCATATTTTGTAATGAAATCGTCGCATAAAACGCTAGATGAGTTTTTCAACTTGTAACACAAGACACGGACCTCAACATGAGAGTTCCGTGCCAAGGTTTGTTGAAACTTATTCTGGAGATAGATTATTTTTGTATTCTGGCAATTAAGTAAATCATGGTATTTTGAGTTATCATTATTAAACAATGCCCTCCGGCCCGATGGACCGACGACTTGCGAAAGGTCGCTGGTGGAGGGTGGCTGAGGATAGCGGAGGATATCTCGCGCAAAATGAGGGAGACCTAAGTTTTTTTTTTTTTTTTTTTTGGAAAGGATTTTGTTGTTGGCCGCAGATGGCTTAAGACGTCACCGGATGAAAATGGCGAGCCTAGCTCAGCGATGATTGCTCCGGTCGCGGCACTAGACCGCTTCCGGATACTATCGAAGTAGGAGAAGAAGGACGGCCACTAAGGGCGCCACTAGGGCTGAACTGACTTAGTGCGTCTCGGACGAGGGAGGATATGAGGAGTGAGACGCTGTGAGGATTGGGAATCACGCGTCCGCCGGCGGATGCGGTGTCCTAGTGTTCGTGTACGATGTACAGTGTGCTGAGTGTGAGTGAAAGGCGCGTTGGCCTCTGTGATAGTGTCATCTGGGTCGAGTAATATGTGCCTCGGTCGGCGATGTTTAAATCGAACACCCTTCATGGGTTTAAATCGAACACCCTTCATGGGGGAGACCTAAGTACAGCAGTGGACTGCAATATATTGAAGAGAGAGAGAGAGAGAATAAACAAATGTATGTTAAATTGGTACTTATCTATTCTTTTATGGAAACACCAACTTGGCTTTCCTTGTTTTGGAATTTTGTTTCATGATTTTAAACTTGCTACGTCTATTAATATAAGAATAATGGCTTTATGTGACTTTGAATGAATGTAGTAGGTAGACTTAATTAGGTATCATTTGCGTCATCATTTGTATTCTTCTTGACGGCTTTGGGCACGAATCATACACGCTTTTGAACCTGTATGTGAGTTGGATCAGGGATTTAAGGCTATTGTTACGTCTGACTTCGCATTAATTTGGTGCATTTAAAATTAAACTCCTTTGCTTGGTATCTTAATAAAATACGAAATAATCTTCAATTGGTTTTTCAATTGTTAACACAACACATATGGGTATACGAGACTTAACACCTGTAGTCTAGTGCAGGGCAGTGTTGACGGAAAATTATAAACTACCTACTCTTATTAATTTCCTTCACACTGCATATTGTACGGTCAGGCGTATCATAACCATCAGGTGACGTACTGACGTGTTATAAAAAACAACTTCAAGCACATCTTATAAAATTTAAATTAATTCTTTAAATCATTTTGTAGTACCTAGTAGCAAATATTAATATTCAATCATTTCCTTTATAGCATTTGTAAATGTTATTGTCTATGTATTAATTACATAACATTACTACGTTGTGTTTTTTACTGAATAAAAAACCTTTCATATATATGAACAAATTACGATAAATAAAATAACTACCCAGTGTTTCATATTCCTTTTGAACCCAGTAAAATCCCAAGTGCTGTCGGTACAGCATTCCTTCGGACGGAAACGTTTTCAAACGTCAAATATGTATATAAAAAACCTTGTTTCACTCATCTAACCCAAATACATGTATTTAGCCTTACAATTCATTCATATGTGCTCATCTAATTTTACAAAACAAAGAGCTACCCACACACGTACATGCACGTCAGTTGCACAACCTGTCCATCGGTCCAAATTATAGTGTTGCACTACGGAATTGACTTAAACACATGCCAAGTGACAGCGTATGAATAATTTGACAACGGATAATATGGTGAAAGTGACGGTGATGGGACGAAGTGAACAGATAAGTTAACAATTGGACTATTATAAGCGATTCGGTTCGATTCGTTAATGATGGAAAATTTTAGTTTTGGTATCGGATGGAAATGCATCCGGTATAATACTCGGTATCACCTGGCGTCCTTGAAAAAAGATTTTCCATTTAACTAGCTTTGGATCTGTTGTAAATTATCTAGATAGTCTTATGGAGAAACAAAATCAAATTATTAGTAGGTATTATTACTTTAAAAGCCTGGCAATCATTCTGTATGCGTTATGTTTTTGACAATATTTCTTGTGTTGATGTGTAGTTTTATATTAAATAAATGTAGCTTCTTATTCTCTTTTAATTAAATTACCGAAATATTATATAAATGCTTTATCGATCCTATTATACTATGTGTTATACTAGAGAGTAAACAAGGTACGCCATGAATACAGCCAACTATGAGCTACTATAGCCTGTTTCCATACAGCTTATGATCACGACCCTCGTCCGGGACACGATTCAGTAATGGATTAATACAATGTTAGTAATGAGGTATTACTTTAGATTCGAGTGGAATGAGGAACGAAATTTCTAGCACAGAAAATATTAATGCAATATCGAAAATTTGTTTCCTTAAAACAGGGTTTTGGAATATACTGAAAATCTTTATTGTGTTTTTTACAAAAACAATGTTACATTACAATGTGTCGAATCATGGTGATCCCAACGAGCCATTGAGCTTCACATGAATTGAACATCAGCGCGGAATTGTATCAATTTCACCAATTTCTATCGTGTCGGTAACACGTAACTCAGCGGACCAATTCTATTTCCAATTAACGCGACGGACAGCCGTCAGTGCTGTCCAGTTACTCACCTACCCGCAAATTATGTATTGTGCAATATAAAAGCATAGGTAAGTAACCTATTGCCAATTTGTGTGGTGTGAAATGGTTACGCAATGTTAAAAAGAATGAAAGAAAAGCCGAAAGTGCGCATTATTCAAAGATATGCGGATAGATTAACAGATCCGAATGCACGTTTCTCTCAGCGTACCGCGATCTTTATCAACCACAAGATATTTAATCCTGTTAAGGACTTGGTATGAACACGGAACTAAATAAAATAAATCTAGTATGCAATCACGTTACTTTCCTTTTGAGTTAGGTGTTAGGTTAACGCCTTTGAAATGCGTTGAATGCGAGGTTTATTATTTAGATTTAGTAAAGATGTTCTTAGGGAACTGTATGGCTAGCGCGGTTACGTTTGACTATCGCGCAGGTTAAGTAATTAAAATATGGTTAACTTCAGATAGGTAACCGAAAATATCAATACAAACTATACGTGACGTCTCTGAAAAATCATTTATTTTATGATTTCTTGTAGGTTATAACAATTTCGAAATCAAGCCAATATTAGGCGTTTATGTAATTAGAAGTAATAACGGTTTAATCTATTTTAAAACCGAATCTAAACCAACCTTAACTTCACATGTCGCATCTTAAGAAACTGATCAAACATAATAATGGTTAAAATTCGTTTATCTTTAAGAGAGACTTTGTCTAGAAGATGACTTAAAGGTCGTTTTATCCGCCAGAAATCCAGGCACAGTTGATAATCTAATGTGACTATTAAATATGTCAGATTGTTCGAATTTTTTTTTGTAATTAAGGTGTTTTAATATTTTTTCCAACCTTGTATCTAAAAGAAGACATGTTAGTAAGAAACGATAGCATTAGGCAAAAACGAGCGTAACATATTCTGAAAAGGATACAAAAAATCAATTTATCGCCAATACATATTTAATCAAAATTAGTGTCACGTCATACAGTCCGTCACGGGGATCACTGGTAATCGTTACTGATTGGTAAGTGAAGTGAGCGCGCGAGCTACGCAAGCAATGTAAGCTATCAGAATATATTTACAGAGAAAGTAATTGACAACGGATTCGTGAAAACTTGAGTACTTATAAACTGGATATGACTGGTTTCACCGGAGACGAAGGCATACAATGAAGTCATTAAATAAATATGGATGTGAACTTGTAACTTGCTAACGAAGTTGCAAATAAGCCTTTAGAGCGAGGTCTATCTGAATAAACAGTGTCAAACGTAGTATGGCTTGATGAAATGGCTGTTTATTAAATGCTCCTTATTTTGGTTCTGAAAAGTTAAAAACTTCATGAACATGACCACCGCACGAGTAGCTACTGACAAAAATCTCCCAAGATTTTTTTCAACTACTTACAATATGTTATACAAAATATTGTCATTTGCCTAAAGGGTACTTTTAGGGCATTCAGAATTAATTTATGACATAAGTACACCTTTTTACGTGATTCTTTGTTGTTTCCATTACGTTATACAATTTTTACAAATCAATTAGTCACTACTATTTTATCAAAACCATGATTGAGATTGTAACTCTGGTCCAATGCCGAGAAACGAGATGTTTCACTTGCTATGCTCAATAAGACAACTAGGAGGTTTCAAGATGCGATCCCAAATCAACCTGGTAGTACCTTACATCATAGTGCTAACCTGTATAAAAATAAGTCTTACATCAATGATGTAAGTTAATCAAAAATTTTTATCTTATACTGAATTCTCAAAAGTCAAATTGCGAACACAAGCCCAATCATAGATTTTATTTCGTTAGATTGCTGTTCTTGATTGGGGCGTGGGTGTCGAATGTCGAGGTCAGATTCTCAACCATAAAATTTCTTCGAAACGCTATTCGCCCGATAAGTTGATGATCTATTATTTAGGGTTTACACTTGTTTTATACCGTTGTAATGAGCGTCATTGTAATAGATTGTGGCCTTCCTATCTGGAGGGTGTAGATTCAAATCTCGCCACGTACCAATGTGTTTTCTAAATTATATGTACGTTTATCCGTAGAGCGTCGGTGGCTCAGTAATGTGAACTGTCGCCTTTCGATCGGGAGGGCGCAGTTTCAAATCCTGCCACAAATGTGTTTTCGAAATTATATGTACGTTTATCGGACGCTCTTACTGAGAACGAAAACAACATGAAGAAATCGCGCATGCCTGCGAAGAGATTAAAAGATTGTGCGTGAAGTCTGCTAATCCGCATTGGGCCTGTGTGGAAGGCTAAGGCCTATACACACTTTACGGGTAGGCCTGTACCCCTTGGTGGGGACATAAATTGAACTGATGATGATGATGTATACCGTTAAGGTCCTTTGTCGTTTCTATACCATAAGAGTACTTTTGGGACCCGTAGTTAAGAAAACATTAACTACACTGAAATAAGAAATAACATTTAACATGGTGGTTTAAAACTTATGCATATCAAATATAATAAATCACTGGTTTAAACTGTTGTTATCTACCAAGAAGAACCCAGAGGAACTCAATGCAGATATCAGATTCCTAGAACTCGGCTCTCACATAGTGCTGTCGTCAGGACAAAAGTCAGGTTCTTCGAATTTTCATTTTATTTATAACTGCGTAGTTCAATTGATACGAATGAAAATTCGAAGCTTTTATATGTATGATGTTATGTAACAAACACTGTTGAATAAGCAATTTAACACGTGTTTGGATAAGCCTTTTTTATTTTACTAAATTTCTCCGCGTTGTGCAAAGTTCAAACACTAAATATTCCTACGGTTATCTTGTCGATCATGCTAGCTTTCATATAAAACCAGTTCGAATTCACGGTCGATGTAATCGAGACAATATTTTTTGTCAACTGTAACACTATACAGGCTACTTAAGTTTTATAAGACTTATCTTGGGCCCGCGGCTTTGTCCGCGTAAATTCCCTTTATGAAAACAAGAAGTTTTAAGAAGAATGTGTAAGTAGTTCTGTGTAGGTAATATTATCAATTGTATTTAACGTTTAAAGATGCATAATTCTCACTCATTCTTTGGGAAAAATTTTCAACTCATCACCCGCAAGTAAAGTTCCAAAATGCGAGTATTGATTCTATCCCAACCAGTACTTTCTGAGATTGGTTTTCAAACAAATGAACTTTACAACTTTATAATATTAGTATATACGAATGTATAAGTTCGCTCGACTCCTGTAATGTGTAACGAAACTCGAGGCGCTTTCTCGTGTCAGCCTTTACGTGGGCTTGCGGTTTTGTATGTCACATTATTAACTTTAATTTCATCGAAAAAAGTTCATGAAGCGTACAATATCCTACTGCGGCTTTGCGTTGGAATGTCTTTGTTTTTAGAAGCAGTAGTGTACAGTGTATTACGAGGTATATTTTATCTCTGGTATCCAATTACTCTGAATTTTTTTTTAAACTTTATGTCTTAAGTGTTTTGAAAATTTCATTTTCATTTCATTGCCAGAACTATAATTATCAAATTGGAGGTACTCTCCTCGATATAATTTGAATATGTTTCTTCCGGGAATTGAATTGACAAATGGAATCACCATTGAATCACCAATATTGGTAAAATTATATGTACAGTTCTAATTAGGGCTATACAAAATTTAACGTTGGACAATCAACTTAGAAGTGCTGTCATTATTAAAATAGTATTCATATTTGTGCTTCCAGCTCTCTAGACTAGAGGATGCTTACTTCCTCACATTTATCACAATGCAAGGTCACGACAACTTCCTTTAATAGAACTATATTTTTAAACCCTAATTCCCGGCTACTCTAGGTTGTTTGTTCGGTAGCAAATTCTATCACAGTCTTCACACCACAATCGCGGTGATGTAATCGATTGATTCCGGCCATTTTTTGCAAAGTGTCAGTGAACGGCAACCTGGCCACAGATCAAGCAAAAACTTCCATAAATATTTTTTCATCACCTGGAGCAAGTATCAATCTTCTTATAGAACACCTGTGCTCTTTTTGCGACACCTTATCTTGGAAATGTGGTTTTAATCTGTATTTCGTATATCACGTGTTTATTAAAATATGATCTTAAATTTGAAAAAACTATATGATTGATAGTATTGGTAGTAATCCATTGGTTAGCATTCATTGAAATTTTGCCTATCTTTTATTAGCGGTGTAAGAGCTTGTGACTTATTTGCATATACATATAATATGTTTATAACAATATTATGTATACATTTATTAATAACAAAACTAGAATCATAAAAGGAAAAGGTCGGGAACATCATAAATTAGATTTCACCCCAAAAAAATCGTTATTAAAAGTTTGCAAGTCGCGAAAGCTTACTAACACTAGGTTCTTAAGTGGTAACCGCGAAACAGAAAGATAGCTAATCACCAGGTGGACTGGGGGTGGTTCAGCCAGTGGAAATAATAAGGGGAGGAGCCCCTTATTCATGAGGTCACATAGGCAGAAATGATTGCAAACACAATATTTAAATTTCAGGACCTTCTATTATTCTAATCATTTAAAAACAACAGAAATCGTTTTAGTCAAAGTAATAAGCATTTACTGTCATGTCATGAGGAAGACAAAAATCGGTTTTTACTTTTAAAATTGGCCAACCAGTTTTAAATGAGTCTGTACATTTTAAAAGCAAGTAAACCTATTATTAGATCGTTTTCTATCTCGTCCATGCTTTAAAATATATGCTTGTATACTAAAGTACAATGGATACCAAATACTTCTTATTCAATGCAACTTCAATCTTAAACCTCGGCGTTAAAGCCTTATATTATCTGTAGTATACGAAGGTAAAAATTCGAGCATGTTCCTTTGTTTTAATTATCTTTCTTAACTATCCGCCTATCTCTAGTACTATGACTTGCTTATTACAAAAAGTCATATATTAACACGAACGAATTGGAGTAGAAAAAAATTTACCATAATTGTTTATGATAATAGTTATTAAAAAATATGTAGCATGATCTTTCTTTGCCATGTCAATTACCTGTTATGTATTTTTCCTAATGAATTTATTTTTGTTACAGGTAATTAACGCGTACAATTATGATTCTTAAAGTCAACTACATACTATAAGGTAAATTTCAGTCAAAACGACAACGTGGAATACATATATAAGTACAATAAAAAAATTTCCTGAGACAAACCTATCTACGTTATTAAAGACTGAGGCATCTTCTAAAAACATGTGTTTATGGTACTGATGTATAATATACACTGATGAAGCGAATTATTAAAGGGATTGTCGAAAATAGATTATATCTTCAAACTTTCCGATGATTTATAAGCATCACTTAAGGTACAATAGTTTTTTGTTTAAAGTAATTTATAAATAATAATAAAATAAATAAATAAAGCTCACGCCTTGTCCCAGAAGGGTAGGCAGAGATGATGAAACGCCACTTTGCACGGTCCTGACATACTTCCTAGCTTCAATCACATCCATCAATCTTTTACAAGCTCTTTTATTCTCTTACTTGGGACCCAGCCTTTAAGGACTTGACCAATTTGGTCAAGGTAAGTCCTTGGGTCGTCCCTGCTCGTGTTCCTTCCACATTCGCAACAATGCACCTGCTTTGCTATTCTTTTTCACTCATGCGCTCCAAGTGTCCATACCATCCTAAAATACTCTTTCTACTTTGACACTACATCTACTTTCAGACCAACACTTTTCTCTAATAAGCATTCCTAATCCTGACACAATTTCACACACATATTTGTCTTAACGATCGCATCTTACCGCATTTATTTACTTTCGTGCTTCTTCTGCATACCCAACATTCACTACATAGTCAACGTAGGAACCAGAACAGCATTATGTACAGCATCCTTGCCTTTTAGACACGGTTTGGCTGCACACAAGGCTGATTGTTCCGTTAACCGAATTCCTTTCATAACTCTTCGTTCAATGTTTTATAACACTTACCATCTCTTGTAAACACGCTTCCCAGATATACAAACTCTTCTACTTGTTCAACTTTCTCGCTTTCAATCATAATCTCGCATCAGACATTAACTTCATCTCTTTCAAAACATAACTTTCGTTTTTTCCAACATTTACTTTCATATTCATTCTTTTAACGATGCATTCATAATATCCATATCTTCTGCAACTCGGACGCCGACGATGCAAGAATTACTTGATCATTGGCGTACAAGAGGCACTTAATGACGGTTTTCTCCATTCTCAGTCCATATTCACTCTCCAGCTTTCAGACATTTGTCCATGAATAAATTGAAGAGCCAAGGTGATGCTACACATTGTCTAACCCCCTTGAGATGTTAAACCAGTCGTGTAAGCACCACCCAGTCTAACACATGCCATGGAATCAGCGTAAAGCGATCCCAGTGCCCGTATCAGAGCTCCTCAATTCAAACTCGGACAACACATTCCACAACTCATTTATCCACTCTATCATAAGCTTCTAGTCAATGAAGGCGCAGAACACTTTCTGGTGCTTTATAATTTACTAATTGTTTTAATTTATATTTACTAATTGTTGTACTCGGAAACGCCATCCTTTGAAAAGGAATATAAAGAAAATAATTGCAGTATCGTTTGAAGGGTAATAATAGATCAGTTTTAAGCTGTACTGGAATCATTATAATTAATCATTGCACCCCGACAGTTCCGATATTGCCGGCTAATGATTTGCAAGCTTTCAAAATTATGTTCCGTCATTTTTGTAAATATAAAAAGGGGGCATTTGAGTTATGAATTATTGTGCTTTATTGCTGTATGTGCCGTGTAGCTCAATTTCAATGGTGGTTAATATTCAAAATTGTTTTAGCATTTTTTATAACGTTAACCCGATAACAGATAACTATAACGTTTGCAAATAACGATTCAACCTTAGAGTATCAAATAGTTATATCTATATGGATTCAACTATACAAATATTCTAATAGTGTAAGTAATATACAATATGGTATTTATGGTTTACTGTTAGTTTGTTAGATGAAGTAAGAAACGAGAATTTCAATGAAAATTTTATTTTTAGAATCTTTAAATCATCATTATCATTACAACCTAGAAAGTCACTGCTGAACGAAGGCCTCCCCTAATGATTTGCGGACCGATCCCTTGCAGTTGACATCCATCTGTACCTGCCACCTTAACCAGATCATCAGACCATCTGGTTGGGGGTCGGCCTACGCTTCGTTTTCCGTTACGCGGACGCCACTCGAGAACCTTTCCGCCCATCGGCCATCGGTTCTACGCACTATGTGCCCTGCCACTGCCACTTCAACTTGCTATCCTGTGGGCTATGTCGGTCACTCTAGTTCTCCTACGGATATCCGTGTTCCGGATCTTATCGCGTAGGGAAACACCTAACATAGCCCTTTCCATAGCACGTTGAGCAACTTTAAGCCTATTTAAGAGGCCCTTAGTAAGCGACCACGTTTCACTTCCGTATGTAATAACCGGCAACACACACTGGTCAAGACTTTCGTCTTCAGACACTGAGGTATTTTGGACGAAAAGATCTCCCTTAACTTCCCGAACGCTGCCCATCCTAATTGGATTCGACGCGAAACCTCCTGCTCGAAGTTGGACCTACCCATTTGAACTACTTGTCCCAGGTACACATATTCGTCTACAACTTCGAGTTCAGAACTTCCAACTGATATTGGTATGGGCACAACATGGATATTAGACATGACTTTCGTCTTGTCCATGTTCATTTTAAGACCCACCTGTTGCGAAGCTCTGTTAAGGGTATTGAGCATAGTACCTAAATCCTCCATGGATTCTGCCATGATTACTATATCATCGGCAAATCGAAGATGAGTGATGTACTCGCCATTGACGTTGATGCCAAGTCCTTTCCAATCGAGCAGCTTAAACATATCTTCCAATGCAGCTGTGAACAGTTTCGGAGATATAACGTCTCCCTGTCTCACTCCTCGGTGCAATTGGATAGGTTGTGTAAGCTCTTCATGTACTCGGACTGACATAGTGGCGCTCTCGTACAAACTTCTCAATACTTCGATATAGCGGTAATCGATATGGCACCGTTGGAGGGCTTGAAGCATAGCCCAAGTCTCGATCGAATCGAAGGCTTTCTCATAGTCCACAAACGCCAAGCATAATGGCCGATTATACTCTCCGGTCTTCTGTATAACCTGCCGCAGCGTATGTATGTGGTCTATGGTGCTGAAGCCTTTGCGGAACCCGGCTTGTTCGGGAGGCTGGAAGTCGTCAAACCTACTAGCGAGACGGTTCGTGATGACTCTAGAAAACAGCTTGTAAATGTGACTCAATAGCGTGATGGGTCTATAATTCTTCAACAAGGTTTTGTCGCCTTTTTTGAAGAAGAGCACCACCACGCCATTGCTCCACACTTTAGGCGTCATACCATCACGGATTACGGAATTAAAGAGCTTCTGAAGGGTCTTAAGCACGGGCGTGCCACCTGCTTTCAAAAGCTCTGCGGTAATTCCGTCTCCCGGGAGCTTTATTACTCTTGAGCTGTTTCAGAGCCATCCTAATCTCGCAAAGTGACTCCGGGATATCCTCAGATAGTGACGGGTTAACTTAGCTCTCGGGTCTTCGGCTAAGTTTGAAGCGGGAATCTGTGTAGCGGTATATAACTCGCTGTAGAACTTCTCAATCTCCCTCAAAATCTCTGGTTTGGATGAGACTACATTTCCGCCGTTGGTCTTCAAACTAATCAGCTGGCTTTGCCCAATAGACATGTTCCTCGCAAACACCTTCGAACCTCTGTTCTGTTCTATTGCCTCTTTAATACACTTTGTATTAAAGTGACGAACATCGCGTCGCAAGGAACTGGATATACGTCTATTGAGCTGCCGGTATTGTGACGCATCGTCTGAAGACTGCAGCTTCATCTGTCGTCTTGTCGCCATGAGATCGAGAGTCTGTTGAGATAGTTTATTGGGTCTTAATTTGCGTTGTCCCTTGCAAAACTTAGACCCAACTGATTGCAGAGTTTCCACTAACCCGCTATTAATTCGTCCACTGTTACGCAGCTCTCTAGGCATTCAAAGCGATTC
Source organism: Leucinodes orbonalis (assembly GCA_019425675.1). Classification (NCBI taxonomy): domain Eukaryota; kingdom Metazoa; phylum Arthropoda; class Insecta; order Lepidoptera; family Crambidae; genus Leucinodes; species Leucinodes orbonalis. The sequence goes on along the minus strand of PQWD01003885.1, from coordinate 24,188 downwards.
TGCAATTCGAGTTGAAAGCTTCGGGGTTATGATTTGAATCACGTTAGGTCGGAGCGTAGACTTCATCAGACGAGACCTTCCAGTTGAACATTTATATTTAACGTGCCTCTCCATACGGTGATCGCTACCGGTTTTAACCCTGGCGATCACAGAGACATCGTTAAATATATGTCTTCTGGTGGTCATGATGAAGTCAATCTCATTTCGTGTGGAACCATCGGGACTCAACCAAGTCCACTTCCTCTGCGGCGGCTTCTTGAAAAAAGAGTTCATCATAAAGAGTCCCTCTTTTTCCATGAAATCGGCCAGCCGCTGTCCCCTGGGGTTCCGATGCCCAAATCCATATTGCCCCTTTCAACTCACAATCATTCGAATGCCCAGCCTTGCGTTGAAGTCTCCCATGACGACCGTAAAGTGTGTCTTGGAGGTATGCATAGCTCTGCTATATCATACATAACCTCCACTTCATCGTCGGAGTGGATGAAGTCGGTGCGTAAACCTGTATCACCTTTAGCGCATAGCGCTCGGTGATTCTTAATACAAGGTACGCTACCCTAGCTGACACACTTTCGATCCCCACTATGTTGTTGATGAGAGACTTATGGACGAGAAACCCGACACCACCCTGGGATAGCTGGTCGCCCTCACGGTAATAGAACAGGTTGCCGGATTGCAGTATTGTGGTGTCCTCCCCCTGTCTTCGGACTTCACACAAACCTATTATGTCCCAATGCAACCTGTCTAACTCCGTTTCCAGCTCCAATAGTTTTTCGTCAGTCCTCAGTGTGCGCGTGTTATATGTTGCCAGTTTTAATTGCCGTTGTTGTTTATTTTGGTAGCCGGATCTCTGCCGGAGATTCTTAGCACCCCTTGCCCCGCCGTAACCGTGGCCGCTACCGTAGCCCGGAATAGCGGGGCCGCCGGGGACTAGGGGCCGCAATTTATTGTGTCAATCATTTGGGGGTTTTTGCCATACTCACCACGCTTGGCAGGCGGGTTGGTGAGCGCAGGGATACACAGTACCGAAGTGATGCTGCTGCCCATCACTTGGGGGAAAATTCCTTTTGTCGCCTTCTACGACACCTAGGATGAGCAGGGTGGTGACAAGTGTATTCTGCTCTGCCGTCACCACACGGCTACTTAAATCTTAAATCTTTAAATACCTCACTATATTTAATATTTAGATATTCATTGCACCTTAAATAGTAAATATTAACGCTAAATCGTCCTCATCTGCTGTTCAAATCTATTTAAAAAAATAAAGTTTTACTCATGAAATAGGTTTGTAACAGCAATAGAATTTTGTGTCTATTGTCGAGAAAAGCACCCAAAAATATCGTCAACCTTGTGCCAGAGGTGAAATGTGTTAAATTGGCAGACCATGAAATGAGTCAATTTTATTCACTTTGACAAAAAATACCGTTTTTACGAAATTTTGCATTGTTTGGCTCAAGTTGGTATCATAGGATGCAGACTGAATGCAGTTTTATTGAAAAAATTGACTTACGTAAGTAAATCACATGATTCCTATTTCAATTTTCGACAAACGGATGCTTACTTTTATTATGAAATATCACAAACCACGCCTATTTTTAACCGACTGCCAATGATGCCTTAAAGCGCCAGACGCAATTGATTTTCTATTGATATTTCTATTTTATATTTAGTTTCTGAATTTCCGGTGTTCAATGGTTTTAAAGGATATTATAAGATATTAGTACAAGATAAATCTCTTATTGACATATTAATTAGACAAACAGCCCAATGCAAGGGATGCATTGGCTGTTTGTCAAATTCTTTTAAATTTAAAATAAATTCAAATGTCAACTTCCATACTTCACGCAAATATGTATCTCCAAAATAATCAATAACTTCACTTGTTTATTACAAATATAATTCATTCATTCACAAACAATACACATTATGTTTGAAATGTCAATATGCATGACGAAATACATGTCTAATTTTAATAAATAAATAACATAAATTATATTTCATTCTAGACTTCAAGTTTCTACACTGAACAAAGTAACCAATTAAACAAGTAACAACAATAATATTTTCCCAATTATGTCACTAGCAAGGGTTATAACAACGCGCGAAACGTTCTCGTGTCAGATTGCAAATTTTGCACAAGTCACGAGCTAGCCGCAGCTGCGCACGCGCCGCGCTGTTTTGTCTGAATTATACTAACAACTATTGTTGCCGGAGTGACCTCACCTGTACTTGCTTTAACGGCGCAACCTAGCCCCAAAACTGAGTCGTTTTTACAATACTACTTATCAAAATCCACATTTTCTTATTTATTATGTTACAAATAAGTAAAATCATATATCAAGGGAATTTTCTAATTCATTTCCTTTTTTCCATGTGTTTTCGTTTTGCGCGAAAGTTATGACATTAGTTAATGAACTAGTATGATAATTTCGCAATTTTGGGAAACGGCTACAACAATAAGCTGGTTAAACTGTGTTTGACAATATTTTTACATTTTTTTTATTTTGTCATGAATATTTATCAAGAATAAATATAACACTTGTCTATGCTATTCGCCATAAATCAGTCTAAGCTGGCAACACAGTAGCAATATTTTACAATTAACAATATCGTTAAGCTCCATTTCCCCGACCTCAGCCCGTCTGACCCAGTATTTATCAATCGTTTCTTGATCGATTAGCTTTAACTTTTACTCGATTAATTGCTAATAGGATCAAAGTTTCCGCTTTCGCTGTCACCGTGATGTGCTTATCAGCGTTGGTGCACAAACTAAACATGGCCTAAAGGGAAATACAACGAGTTTTCCCGGTTGAGAGAAATAAACTCAGATTAACCTAAATTTTAAGTTTTGTTGTCATCGATAAAAAATGGCTCGACACGTTAATTCTTTTTTATGGTAAACAAAAGTTAGATGTCAATAACAAAACAAAGATGAGCAGAAACGTTATTCCGAAAGACGAGGTATTTTTTTTATTGTGAAAGTGCTCTATCTCTTAATGATTCTTGCCGGTTGATTTTCTTACTAGCAATACCAGCTCTTCTCAAAGATCCTACTTCTTTCTAACTGTTGACCGATCCTTAAAAAGTAAATAACGTAAATTAATTTACGTGTCAAAGTTTTGTCAAAAAAAATTTCAAATATAAGCTAGATTAAAGCTTATTATGATGTTTATATAGTTAGAACGTTAACACTCATTTTCTACTTATCCACATTCAATGAGTACTATCAATATGTTGAAAATGTTTCTGAATTAATAAAATTTTGCATGAAGTGGCAGTAAAGTAATTAACAAATATTCCTATATCAAAGATAACACAGATTCGTAACGTAACAATTTCTAACAAAACGATATAATCTCAATTTCAAACTATAATACGCACTTCCGTCTAATCCAAATGCACTGGTCGCCCTCTGCGACCCACTCTTATAGTTGATGCATCTGTTCGAAACCATTAACACGTTAAAGCTTTGACAGAACAGATGCTGTGGATGAGAGCAAATAAATCATATGACCTCATAACTAAATGCATACAGTACAAGTAGAATAAAAAGTATAAAATCAAACAATAGTTTTGTTAATGTAACTTCTAAGTATCGGTGAGATGGCAATTACCGTAGTCTGAGTAATATTATACACTTTTGGGGGACCACCTTTTTACAGGTTCATCTAGTTGGGGGTAACCTATGCTTTTTTATCCATTAAGTGGATGCTACACAAGAACTGACCACAGTCGTGCCTGGCCTTAGCTTACGCACTGTGTGCCCTGCCCACTGCCTCTTCAATTTACCAACCCTAGTTCTCATATGAATTTAATGTCTTAAAATTTCTAAACACAAGGCAATACTATGAAAGCATTAAAATAGTAAATATATGAACATCAACTATCTTTTATTTCGATCAATTACGTAACTTCGTTTAAATTGTTTTAATGGATATTGCGCGGTTCTTTTATATGAATTATATCATAAATATCTTGTCTTGAATCTTAATTAATGCTTTGTATGTGCTAAAATTAATCTTAATCTGTCATGTGTCACTCTCATCTAGATGTCGCATTGAATTTGATGTTGCAACAGAGATTTCAGCTCTTTACTCTTCACTGCGTTTTAATACCAATTGTTTTGTAGATAATTACTTAATTTTAATTACACTTTTTAATGCATGATTAAACTTTCCCATCCGTTATGTCATGATCGTTTGATAAATAGCAATTTAGCGCTTCGGTAACACTTTCATAATGGATTTATTACGAGTACAAAAGTATTGCCGTTTTCAAACGTCCAGGAATATCCCTCTTTTTATCGTCATCATATTCAGCTCATTTATACGTCCCCACCGAGAGGCCTACCCGCATAGAGTGTATAGGACTAAGCCGTCTACGCGGGCCCAGTGCGGATTGGCCGACTTCCCGTACAATCTTTGAATCACAAGCGTGTACAGGTTTCCTTCACCTCAAGACCGTCGGATAACATACATATAATTTCTAAAATTCAAAAGACATTGATACGTGGCGGGATTTGAATCTGCCCCCTCTATATCCGAAAGCAACAGTTCACACCGATGAGTCCCCGACGCTCTAAATAATAATAATAATTTTGTATTCTTTAATAATTTAGCTAATTTAGCTAAATCTAGCTTTCCTTTGGTTCCGGGTTGAAGGCACTGTAGCTAGTTAAATTATCGGCTATAAGATACCTAACATGTGTTGTCTCGGGTGATGGGCGCAGAGCAGTGTTCATGGAAAAATAATGACCACCTACTGCTATTAATTTCCTTCAACACTGCTTTTGTCATGGTCAGGAGTATCACTTACCACCAGGTGAACGAACTGATCGCCCCATTAACTTATGTATGACTTAAAAACATAATTGACATTTAAACACTATCTACTCGAATGGTGTTAAAATACGATATGAATAAATCAAGCCGAATGATGTTCAATATCCTTATTACGTCGAACATGTTTATTCCTGACGCTGTTCATATAAAAGAGTAAGTTTGTTCTCGACTCCCACAGGATAAAATAGTTCATCAGTCACAGGGTGCGAGGGGCGGATGTATTACTCTCAACGGCAATTATCTCGTGTTGATTGAATCTGTACAGAGTAGGTACTGAACAGATTGTTTCGAAGTGTCGGTATCATCTTGATTTGAAAGTCATATGAAACTAATTGTCGTAATACAGTTATAGAATTGTGATATTAATCATTAACGAAATGATTAATTATAATTTAATTTTGAAGTCTTGCCACCCTTGGCAAAAATTTTAAACTGTAAAATAAAAAAGAAATAGGTATATTAATTTCGCTTAAATTGTCTATGCAAACAATCGACATTTTTAAAAAGGTATCCTATGATTTTAATAATGGGAATTAAAATATCGTGTATTTACAGAAAAAAATGTTTAAGGATGTTTACTACGTCGTTTAGTTCTATTGTTACAGGCATGCTTAGTTTGGATTTACATATAATGCCCTAGGTATTTCTTTTTTCTCGCTAACTTAAGGACATATCATTTTATCATCTATACGGTTGATTCTTACAGCATAATGATTGTAGGTGTAATTTTAACTCTTTTTCAAGCTTATTATTTCTTATGATATAATTACTCTTAATACCATTCCAATGAGAAGAATGTATCTCGCAGTTGTATTATCTGTATTACAAGTTACTCTATATTCGTAGTATCGTATTTCGTTGATAGATGCGGGGTCATGTGGGCGGGACTTGTAAACAAACCATAGGGTGCATGTGCGTGCACCGGACTATTCATAAGGGATCTAAATAAAGAAAAAAAATGACGATTGTTGTTTCAATCTGTGGTGACGATAAAAAAATATTCAGTGTTCGGAATTCGAACTCTGATTTAACTTGGTTGTTTAAAAAGGCTTATTACAAAAAAGGCTTGATATGTTTTAATAGGTTTTTGTATCTAAGAGATATAATTATAAATTTCACATTTTTAAAAGATTGAGCAGCTGTCAAGTATTTAAAATAATAAGTATAGTTCGTATGACTCCGGTGTAGAAAACAATGATTTCTTCTTATTGAATGTACTTTTATTTGTTTTAGAAAGTTAAACGTTCCTTTTCATTTAATTAAAATTAACGTAGTTGTAAAATTTACACGCGTTATTTTGTGTTAATAGTTTTTCACAAGGTATTGGCAAATTTCATTTCAAACGTTTGTTATTGACCCAGTTTAAAAGTCTCTGATTTTCATGAAATTTAAATTGTTAATTGGAATTTTTAATTTCACGAGCGTCGGTGGCTCATTGGTGGACTGTTGCCTTCCGAACTGGAGGGTGCAGGTTCAAATCCAGCAAGTAACGAATGTCTTTTTGAATTTTCGAAATTATTTGTACATTTATCCGATGCTCTTACGATAAAGGGAAACATCGTGAGGAAACCTGCGCACGCCTGCGAAGAGATTTAAAAGGTTGTGCCTGAAGTTGACAATACACACTGTGCCCGCGTGGCCGACTAAGGGTATACATACACATATTACAGGCAGGTTCATACCCTTCGGTGGGGATATAATGAGCTGATGATGATGATATTTATTTTATTCAATACGATGTTTATTGAACAAAAAAAATATAAATATATGCACTGACTGAAAGTTCAACGGTTTTAATATTCAAAGCAACATTTTTTTTTACTGTATAGGTTTCACAAACCTTTTGTGTAAGGTTTTAAACATTATTTTACCCCAACAGTAAAAACTTACGATAACTGAGTTCCCGTGAGTCAACACATCGTTACCAAGAAACCATAATGAATAACGGATTTTCATGTAAAATGAGTCGTGTACGCGCTCTAGAACGATCCAGCAAATTAGTTACGCATCTAAAGTTTGCAGTTAAGAAACCATAAATAACATTTTGGTATTTAGAAAGCCGTAAGGATAAACGTCGTCCAGTGTGTACCATAGACCAGAAAAGTTGACTTAAGTTTCAAAAAGTGCGAGTTGAAATCCCATCTCTCTCTCTCTTGAATGGACATAGGTCTCCCCCATTTTGCGCAGATGGGGGGGGGGCAAGTTAAGAACGACTTAACTTGCCCCCCCCCCGAGCTCGAAGTCATCATTTCAGTGAATCTCTCCTCATTCTTCTTGTTAAGGCTCGAACTACTGCACTTGTCACTTGCCTGGTAAAATTTAATAAAATCATTTTAGAAATACAAAAAAAAAAAAAAAACTAATTCATTGCTTATTTTATTAAGGTAGTAGTTAATTTATTAACAACAAATTTTTGTGAAATGTTCCTACATAATTCTAAAAGCGAATAACGTGTGAGCACATTCTCGGGTGCCTTATTTACTGGTAACACTTAGTTGTATCGCAATTTGTGGTTGTCGCCTCTATGCACGGTTGTGTTCCGTTTCCCGGACTTTGACTACTAAATTGGGGTTCGTGCACATTTCAAAGTGTTTAATGCAATATATTGAGCCTTATTGAATTTTATGGTTACAAATCTGTATCTCTTTTTTTGTGTATTTATCTATACTGGCCAGTCACAAAAATGGTTTAAAACTTTTAAAACCATATAATGATATATTAGAAAAAAAAATTGATTGTAACCTTTAATTTATCCATTATTAATGTGAAACTCTTTTGTTACATTTAAGCTCTGATGAAAACATCGAGTACCCTTTAATAAAAACACATTACTGGTAAAAAATATTTCCAAAGAATCAAATTTTGTAATATATCTTCTAATTTTCGCTAGCAAAATGTTACTTTCAGTTGCAAGTATCAATTTTGGTCAGCTAAGAAACTGCTTTAGTAACGAATCCACGCTCGTGACTGGTCGGGTAACACCGATGCGCTTATTATGGGCACTAGTGCGCACGCGCAGCGGTCCGATCGCAACTGGTTAATAATACCGAAGTTACACTAACAATCGTGATTAATGCAAAAGTTACCTTTTAAGTTCCGAGTTAACGTTACAGTACAAAGCAATCAATGTATCTAGTTCTCTAAGATTTGTTTTGATTACATCTATGATTTCATCGTCAGTGTCGATGTCATCCGTGACAAGACATGTGACATTTCCGGTAGTGTTAAAGTTAAGTTTTTTTATGAGGAATCAAGAGCGATCAAATATACAAATGTATTTTGTGAGTATAAAGCGTAATTAATTGTAACACATAACCTCTTTCTTCTTCACATATCTAAATGCTAGATTCTTCTCAGTAGGAAACTCGGGACGAACTATTGATAGCTTCATTCATTAATATTCTTTAAGCACCCAAAAAATGTTCCGAGTTAATGTTAGATATATCTAAATATATTAATGCCTCAAAATGAAGCCTTAAAAATGTTACAAATTACTGATTCAAATATCGAAATTAAATATGTCTTTAAAACAACTACAACAACTTAACAGTTTTACGAGCTAAGTGACACCGTCTAAATTATTTTGTGAATAAAAGTTCCAAATAACGATCTTGACAAGCTCTCATATTATATAGTACGTAAATTAAGTTACAAAAAGCAAATTTATTTCAGTTATAACGAAGCGAGCGCTCGAGACTGCCGTAACACGCGCAGTCGACGACGTGCCTCAAATAAGGACGTTTGCACAAAGTATGCACCGATACTTTAATAAAGTCTAGAAAGTACCGCTATTTGAACCTCGTTTCGGCTAGCATAGGTCGAAGACCAACATATGCCGGTGTCTTGTGTTAAAGTTTTATGTAGTGCATGCTGTTTGGTGTTTATGTCACTAGCATTGTGTTTGAGTTTGTGCTTTGATATTAGTGAAAAAAGTCAAGGTAGGAAAGCATAAACAATTGCATTTTATATGAAGTTGGAAACAAACATGAGGTTGTAGTGTAAATTCTGAAACATTTATTTGACCTTGCCAGCTTAGGAACGAGAAATTAATGCAAAGATACGAACTGTCATAAACATTACAGCTTAATTTGTAATTTGTTCAATTCTGAACGAAGGCATCCCTTAAAGATTAGCAATCGACAATTATCCGCCACCTTTGCCTAGTCAAAACCTTAATTACCAAAACAACCAAATAATAATGACTAACACTTTAGTAATACTATTTTTTGTTATTATGCAATCTTTACAAGTTATATTGTAATCACGAAAGCCATTTTAACCGAACCCTTTGCAACGCTATCTGTTTTCATATCGCCGAATGCCAAATGCAGTGAATATGCAGATATAATCTACAGAACAAATATTGCTTATTTGATGTTAGGTAACTTATGATTTATTTGCTGCTGCGATGTAAATTATACGTTTCACTTTATATAAGAAAGTGTTTAAATCATAGCGTAAGCATGCGTATTAAGTATGTTTATTCATTTTTTCCGACATGCGTTTGTCATTATGAATTGGGAAATGAGGTGATACAACCAATTATTATCTACAAGCGATAGTCTTAGCAATATTCAAACAAATAATGTACACTACATTCATTTATACTTTCACAGGGTCAAAATATTCATTTACTGATTGTTGTTGTGCTTATTTCTAAAGTTATATTTCTAAAACTTTATAAATTGTCATCTACTACACCCTTAAAATTTTAATAATGAACTGAAATCTTGATAAGGAAATTAAGTAACTTTGGCACCTTAGCAACATGTTAATAAACCAACGTTACCCTCGGCCTTACTTGTATCCGGAGCAAAACTTCAGTCGTTAATAATTTCGTTATAAAAATCAAAGAACGCATTTCTATAACCCCTGTGTTACAAATGTACACTGCGACGGTCATTTACTATCAAAATAACACTTCAACAATACAGGGAGGTCTAACTGAGCAGTGAACATAATGTGGAATATGATGAAGATTTCAAATAGCGTGACAAAAATTGCAATGGCATGATGCGCAAATATGGTCATAACACATTATTGACCTTGAACATGAATAGACCCAATGTAATATTTGTCGGACGTTGTAAAAGTATCATGCGATATGTTGCATCAATGAACTATCTAGGTTACGTTATGATACAGCTAATTGTTATGTGCGATAATTTCACCCGGTGCTAAACACAACTGTTTCTTTAGCGCAAGAAACTAACTTCAAAGTGTTAAGTAATTATTGCGGCTCACTGGAACATCATTTAATTGGGTGAATAACGGTTATGCCCTAGTTTAATATGTAGATGACGAATTTTAATTCAAAGTTTCAACTACGAAACTTCTGAAGATCTGTAATGCAGTACATACACACCTGTTTATTATCTCAATACATCAGTTAAAAGAACTAAGAACGTACCGGAAACATCAATCAAGTCACGATATTTGATCATAACTAGCCTATTAACTACCATTCTAATAACTCCTGATTCCGCCGGATTGATGTAGGGTATCTTCCTATACCCCACGGAAGGAAAGCTAGTCACGCCGCCATTAACGAACGTAGTATACAATTTTGCAATAGTCGAGATAATCTCTCTGTCACAGTTGAAGACGGTCTCGAGTTCAGTATAATTGTTTCCTGACAACGAGATCCATAAATCGATTGAAGCGTGAATTCGATCTTAATTCTAATAACCTAGCGAGAAATTTATCGATGCAGCAACAATAATATCGACAGTTACATTGTCCCTTACAGCGATAAATCGTAGTGTTGCATTTAAATAAAGCTTTGGTGTTTCCTCAATTAAGTTCTAGACTGTTTGTTTTTGCTACATCAGTTATGTTCTAAACTAGATCGAACCCTCTACTAATGTCCTGATCGATTTCCTTATTGTAAATTTATGATAGCATCATAAAGAATTATGGTCGGTTCTGCAACAAAATGACAAAATCGTGAACCGTAGGCTCTCACTGTAAATATACACTTAAACATGCTTACTTTCCACACTTTATAAGAATAGCAAACGCCTTGATAATTACATTTGACAATATTTATGATTTTCTTTATTTGCCAATGAATATGATTATATAAGTCAGCCAAATAAATCCAACCTAAATGTACCTATATGCACGTACTAAAATCATTGCAAATTATGTCATAAAATTACTACAAGAAATACCGGTACGATTTTTAATTGCCAGTAATATATTTCCAAATTAATATATTAGACGCATACCCGCCCGCAGCTGTGATTTCTATTCCCAATATTCGTGTGTGACCCTTGACCGCTCTTTTCCCCGCTTTAAGAATAGCACGTGTTATTTTCACTCGGTCGTAACTGATCACTTATTCATATGATTGTTGGCTTATTACGTGCGATCACTTTTTGTGGTTTCCAATCGTTGGTCAGTGTACAGATACTAATAACTATACAATTCATCATGAGCGGCGCTTTATTCAAATATTTTAAGCTAATATTAGCTATTGGATCACGTGAATAGTATAGTAGTTCATTGATTAATGACTTTCATATGCACAGATATAGATATTGTGGTATTCAAAGAAATATAAGAGGCACAATGACGGTGGACGTGAAAGTGTACGCTAATGCAATGCTAGGGCTTAATGCAGCGAGCATGACGTGTGGCTTTGATGGATTAGGTAATATTAAATAGAAGCTTTTTATGTGCAGGGTTGTTATTGGCGTATTCTTCATTGTAGATCGTGATGTGAATTCAGTTCATTATACTGAGAACATGTGTTCAAGTTATAAAGATGAACAAGTCTTTTATGTAGCCTTTCGTCTGTTTTTTCTATAACGGCTGAAGTAGAATAACATAAATTTGCACAGATTTTCAAAAAACTATATATTTACTTTGCATACCTGTTATGTAACATGTATAAATCTAATTTCTATATGGAGTTTTGAAATAAGACGCCATGGAAATGCTATCTGCAAAAACTTAATAAGATTGTTTCACTATGCCATATTGTGTTGCACGTGTATCTTATATGAGTGGAGTTTGTGGACTCATGACGATCAATACTTTATCTAAACTCCTCTCTGTTAACAACATTGTAGTTTTTGTGGAACATTTGCACACTGCGATATATGTATGTATCTATACGTTTTCACTTTTTACAACGAATGCCTCTGCTAGTTCCACTTTCCTATCTCCTTGTATCTTAGATTTCTTTGGAATGTTGCTCACGGGCTCCTGTTTGAAGCTATCTAATCATGTTTCTTTTACGTCTGCACTTGTTATTTGTTAAAAGCAAAGATAAGTGTGACTATAAATGATACTATGATCATCACTTTTGAGTTATAATTTTACAGTATTTGACAAATTGGTTTTGATTAGTGTAACAATGTGGCCTACAAATTGTTGTTGCTAAGATTAGTCATAGCTTTGTTATATGTATGAGCGTTGCGAATTGAAGTTATCAACACAAATGACCAAATGTCTGTTTGAATCAACGCACCAGTATTTGCTGTTATAGTAGTATTCAGCTGAGTTCATTTATTACAAACAGTTTACCACAATTATAAAAATATATTTATAGGTCAACATTCACCATAGTATGTTTTCCCAAAGGAAGTATACTGATAGTCCCAATTCGAGATTCTAGTGAATTCGATTCAACATTCGACATATTTTGTAAATAAAATACATCTTTTATTCATCGTTGAAATCATTAAAAAGAAATATTTAAGAGATTAAATGTTGCGATACTTTTAAATCTGTCACAATTCGCATTCTGATTAACAACGAGCATACGTTGATTTTTGGGAGTTCCATTAATCAATAAGTGGCCATCGACTATATTGCCTGTAATGACTACCTTGATGTCTGGAATGATTATTGTGCCACGACCGGTTCTTAACAATGTTTGCGGATGCAATATTCTCACTATCGAGAGCACGTGGAGACACCGTTATGTGTTCCAAGCTTCACATATCTTCTAGACCACGCGTTAGAGTTAAATAGCGAGTAGTTTAATTCTTTATAATACTATAAATACTTCAATATCTCGAATTAATTATAACTTTTTATAAATCCGATCTTATTTTCAGCTTTTTATGCCTCAAAAGGTCTCATATAAATTTAACCATGAGTACAAAGTTGTTTACGCCCCTAAAAAAACTGATTTAAAGTAGGATAATTTGACAGATAACAACAATGTTTGCTTCTAACTACTGAATCCATCGAGCGTTGGAAATGGACCGTGGTGTGGTTCAAACGACTCGATAAATTCGTTGTAATAAGGATTGAATTACAGTTATTGATAAAGCTCGCCCGATTAAAATTACTTCCGTACCAGTTGAATAGTGTATATTCGGTATCAACCCAATTTTCCTTTCTCTAGTTAACACTTTTAGCTGAATTATATGCTGACCGAAACGGGTTATTTAAATTACATCGTTTATATCTGTTCATCGCGTTTACGATTCGCAAATTGGCGTCCTTGCAAATAGGTCACTGGCATTTGATTGAATAACCGGTAGTAGTTCGGACTCTGAGTATATATATGTGACTCAGAATAAATCATGATGTCACAGGTTTTTGTTCATTTAACATAAGAGGTTTCGCTAATATTTTTTGATTGATTTAGTGTACTTGCCTTTTTATTACTTGACTACATAAAAAATACCTAACAAATCTTTTATGTTTCTCTAAATAATTTGATTGTTGTTTTTTTGTATCGTGGCCTTAGTCGATGATCTCACGAATAGGTCGTTAGACCATGTTATATACTCTGGGAGTTCGGCTTTGACTGGTGACGTTACAAGGTCGATGTTTTGGGTTCCTGATTGATTCTAATAAAAACCGTGTATATATATAATCACTGTAATTATTATATATTTGAACTATTCAACATTGAATCAAATGTGTTTTAAATTATAAAGTCTTTAATAAAGTGTAGTGTCGTAAGAATTCCGTCCAATTTAACACAAACGATGTTTTATGAATGTAATTATTTTAGGGTATTGTATACAATAAACTTTGGTGTCAGTCGATTCAGAATTAAAATTCTGTACAATAGCTTTAGTTATCTTAACATAGATACTCAATATCAACCTTTAATTTCCAATATCTATTCCAATAGCTTTAAGCAAATTGTGTGCAACTTCAGTTTTGCGGAAGTCAGCATCTGATTTACCACTATACTTTGATCTCTCGACGTCGTGTCTTGATGTATTATCTCCATTGATGTTGGTTCTCGCCGTGGTCCCACTAACTTGGTGTAAGTATGAGATAGACATTTGAAAAGGACAAAATGGCTCAATTTGTCTTCTCGACTGTAAGTGGCTTCGTGATTTAGAATGTTGACTGCCCACTCGTGTTACAGTAGGAAGCTACTAAATCTATGGAATGGATACGAGATCAGGAAATTAGTGTCAACCCGTCTGCGGTGTAATGGCAAAGGTAATGTTTCTGTAGCGAATATATTCTGCGGTTTTCTTGTATTCAAAAGACGTTACTACATTCCACGAAGTTGATTGAAGATTCTCAAATATATTGATGAACAGACTATAATAAACAAGTTTATACAAAACTGTTTAGTTAAAAAAATTGATCTCATTAAAGATTTAAAATATTTTTGGAATCTATAACTGCACCATGAATATCACTCAAAATGAGAATACTTTTTATTGCACTAGATCCGGCGATTTTACAATATACAAAACCGAGATGTGAACCGAGGATTAAAAATATTTTTCTTATACCGGCTGAGTTCGTTGAACCTGTAGCTTAACATTTACAACAGCTGTGAACTGGAACTTCTGCAGTTTAATCGTTTTTTAATAAGCTGTTGCATTCCGCTTTGTATAATAATAATTTGAATGCTATCATGAATCAGTATCCAAGTCATCCTTGCGCTGACCTCACTCGGCGGCCTCCAGTGATTATTGCTTCCAAACGTCTATGCTCATGCGCCTCTCACTTCGTTTTACTGTTATTAACGGCTTCGCACTAGCTGCTTTGCTTAAAAGACCTTTTTGGTTTCCTAACGGCTGATATTAAAATACAAAAAAGTTGAGTAGTACTTTCCTGTACACAAAATGACCAAACATTTTGTGTACAGGAAAGTGTATTCTTATATTGTGTGGAAGCGAAAAGTATTTCTACTTGAAATAGCTACATTGAAAGACATTGAGGGATTTTTAATCCAACATAAGACTATGCAGTTGATGTGATGACTGTGCAGTTTTCCATAGCATCGCAATAATTAAGAAGATAGCATCTAAATGTACCAGGAAATTAGAACTTGTAAGCGATAGTGTTAGTTATTATGTAATGTTAAGCTACCATTTGGCTTGAAATGATTCATAATCCTCTAGTTGTATGTCAAAATAAAGATAGCCTTCTAAGACGACAGAATAGTAAACATAGTAGTAACGAAAGCGGAGACGATGTGTCACAGCACATTTGCAATGCAAATTGCGTTCGGGTTCTTTGAACTAATGCTTCCACAGTGAAGTATCAATGTTTACCATTTTAAATTAAAGCATTCATGGCTTCAGTTGCAAATAGCACTCCAATTTGGCACTCTGTGTTTTTGCACTCACTTGCTCGTGTTGCATCCTGCCGAATAGTAAACTTTTGACAATGTAAACTCTTGGATCAGCCTGCTGACTATGGTATTTAAACAAATTAAGCATCAGCATCAGAAATCGCAAATTGTTTATGATTAGCTAGATAACATTGAGCAGCCAGTACTATTAACGCCCTAATGTTTAGTGGAAAAACTCAAGAAAACTTGTTGCTTGCGGGACTTAAGTTCCGGCTTAATAGTCGGGTAGGATACTGAACTGTTCTGAGAGATCCCAAATCAAGGATGTTAGCTAACTTTTATTTATTAGTATTTATGATTGAGGTAGAGGCTGGATGAAGAAAGCGGAGGTCCGGGATATCTGACGCAAAATGTGGGAGACCTAATTCCAGCAGTGGACTGCGATAGATTGAAGAGACGATTGAGACTTAACATTTTGTTTTAAAATCTTAACGATGACAACGGACTTTGCAATTATACCAGGAGTTTTTGGATGATACATAAATCACGTGCCTATTAGACTATAGTTTCGCTAAATGTGAAAGCTGTGATTTTTAGTATGTTATGAGTACAGTTCACTGTACAAAATTATGTTTTCATCATTAAATGTATATGGACGCAAATTATCGGGTTGTTAACAGACTTTTTGACCTATTAATTAAATTTCACGTGTTGTTGTTAGCAATGTGTTTACTACAGAAATTAAAGTAACACCGGGGAATTAATTTCAGATTACTGGCGTCATAGCTAGGCAAATCTTTAGTACAAAATACGCGGTCATCACCGGGTATCGCCGGTAAAATATAGTTAGGTGTTTTAAAAGCAAGTCAAGCATGATATCTTAAGGAATAATATTAATATCCTAGTGACTTTTATAATCATTAGACGAGTCTAACTTCCGTAGAAAATAAGGCTGTTTTTTAGATTGGACAAATCATGTCATCACTCGTAATCTTCATGCAGGTGCAATATTTTGACAAAGGCCTAGGAGGTCACACCAGTAGTAGTCTGTCACGAGCTTTAAAGGCAAAGAATATCGTTATAATCTTGATTATTTGAAAAGAAAATTACGTACAATGCCAAAATCTCTGAAATCTTAATTATCTGAACATTGATACTCGTGAGATGTCTGTAAAATTACCGATGATAATGTGTAGAGCTCATATAATAATGATGATTATCGTTATGTTCAATGATTTTCTAATTGATTAGCGATAACACTTATGTGAAGAATGATGAATGATTACTATGCTCCCAGTTTGTGGGAATCGTAAAACGCATTAGTAACCGATGTGGGTAGACGTTGATTAAATCTAATTTTAATTCGGATCGGGTCAATGCACTTTGTATTATGATTTACGTCACTATTGCGTAGGCAGCTGATAGTGAGTTTCCTAATAAACTTATTGATAGAATTTACAGACTATCTTTAGACTGAAAGCGTATTATATTTAATAAGCTTAAGACATTCATTTTATGTAATGAGCACTTTAATTTTGGTAATTAATATAGAAGGCACAATATTGTAGAATTTAGAATAAGGTTGGTGTTACTGTCTATAGTATAATAAATATCTATTCTATTCTATTAACGCACAGCTTCATAGGCCTCAAACTAAATGCCTAGCAGTTGTAAGTACAAAAAGCTGAAATAAAATAAAATTTAGATTTTAAAAATATTGGATATTAATATTGAAATACAAAAAACGATTTATTCAGTTTAGATTCATTGAGAACACTTATGACAAGCTTAAATGTATCTTAATCATCATCAGCTCATTATACATTGTCCACACGAAGGGCACGAGCCTACCCATAAGAAATGGGTGTATAGGTATAGTCGTCCACGAGGCTAGTACAAATTGGCCAACTTCACGACAATCTTTGAATCTCTTCGAAGGCGTGCGCAGATTTCCTCTTGATGTTTTGCTTCACGTAAGAGCGTCGATAAACGTACCTACATATAATTTCGAAAACACGTTGGTACAGCTTCAACTAAGTCTACCATTACAACCTTTTTGTCCACTGCTAGACGAAGGTAGGTTAAAATAATAAAGGTATCCGACTTGATACACTCTGCTAGTTTAATAGTTTATTCGACAGACTCAGGATCTTACACGACGCGCTTTTTTCGACTCGTGCTGATACCGATGTCTCTCTTTACTTCTTCCATGAAAGCCAATTTAAGTTTCTATATGCGGTATAGGTAACTAGATTTTGTTCGCGGCTTTGTTCGCTCTAAAAATATTAATTTTCATCTACTATTATCCTTAGGAGTGCAATTTATCAAAATCCTTTCTTACCTACGTCATATCCTGTCCAGTTCAGCTTTATGCATGCTTAGTCTCAGCCCGATCGGTTGAAATTGTCGAAATTTCATGCAACTTAATCCACTAGTTTATTCCCCTTGGGGTAGAAATAAACAAAAACTTTTCTTAGCGGTTGTCTACGTCATAGCATCTACCTGTATGCCAAACTTTAGCCCGATCCGTCCAATTGTTTGGCTGTTTGTTGATAGATCACTATGTTCAGTTAGTCAATCGAAATTAGTCAGTCACCTTTAGTTAAGTTAATATATATATAAGTTAGAGATAAGGTAACGATCTTACTTATAAATCCCGCCTTTTACTTTGGGCCGATGATGATTCTGCCTCCTTTTTTTCTTGTATAGCACCTCTGGCCATTCAAAAAACCCAGAGTTGCCAACCTAACATATTACAAGTTGCGTAACATTGATCTGCACTGCGGTTGTACGGTACTTAGCATTTCTGACAGAAACACGGCTTCTACACGATGACCGTATTTACCTGTCATCCGTCCAATGGATCATCGGCACAATGAGTGTGATATTTGAATCATGACGAATGATCAATCATGGTTAGTGATTGTGTAATCTTGACATATTATTAGTTATTCAATATCTTCATATTTTTAGACCTGTGTCGCTCCTTAATTTAGTAGGTTATCTTCTTTTCTCTTTATAAAATTATTACCAATAAGTGCCAGACTTATGAAAATTTCCTATGTTTACCTATAATACACTTCACGAATTGGCGACTCAAGAAAGATCTTATTCCTATTTTAAAGACTGGCACGCCATTTCTTTGCCCTCTGGTATTGCAAGTAGATGATGGCGGAATTTACCATCAGATAAGCCGTTTGCTCATTTGCCCAATATCCCTTAAAAAACTTGCGGTAGGATTCCGAAGACAAGATCACTATTACTTTCTAACTTGTGACATAAAGTTACTAGATTGTGAAGGGTATCCGTAGTTCGTATAGCAGGGGTATTTGAGTAAAAAATTCTTTTGTCATATCCGTTGAAGAAATCATTTCGCCAAATGTCCGGGAATTCTGCCGTGTTATTCAGAGTAGGCAATATAACGATGGCAGCCCTATCATGTCCACATGCAGCGCATACCTATTACCAAAACATTACCTTACAAATCAAGTAACTAACAGGAACAACATAATTTCTCGACACTAAGCAATATCGACGTTTGTACTTTACTTTTGTTTGGTAACGAATACCACTGCAACCGGTCTTGTAAAATTCTTTCGAATACTCTTTGTTACATATTATTGTTATGTTTAAATTCCACTTCTGCGTTAACAATGTGTTGTACTTTACTATACTTATTCAAATCAAGAGCACTCGGCAATGGAAACTTTAATAAAACTCTCGAAATGAATTGTGTTATAGGGTTTTGAACTTGGTCGTTGGAGGTCGATTCACATTTAAATTACATCGAACGTGCTTAAGCATTTGTTGACATTTTAATAATCATTTAATTGTTATTGTTTCAGGTAAGACTTCACGTGCATTAGCAAGGGGATACTTTTTTGTGTTCGTATAAAGTACAGAGGTTTTTGAAAATATTTTAATTATATTTAAACTGCTACGTTTATTCACTTACAATAATAATAATGACTTCTATACACGGTGTTAAATAAGTAAGCATAATATGAAGGGTGACAATATTTACAATATTTAAAATGTACGACAGTAAAAATCTCGGTGCGTAAATCGATTCTGATCATACATACATTTTATTTAATTAAATATCATAAGATTTTGTGACAACCCTGAATGATAAGTAGCATAGAGTCATTGACCTTTAGAATAATAGAATAGCTGCTGAAGCCAAAAGCGGGCTATGTCGCTGCGGTTGAAAACGCGGCAAACTTTTTACATGTAATCTTTAGGTTGTATTTCACTGTAAGTATTTTTTCACATCAATCATCGTATAATAAAGAAATTAAATACAATTAAGATTCAATGATCTTTATTTACCTGTTTCGTAACATTCACACCGTTCATTGTTTTCCTACAAAAGCTTAAAAAGTTACAGGAAAGCGGGGTCACTGGCGTTTATTTTAAATGCACCTATCATTCACCAAATCACTTTCACAAGGTATTTTTGAACACTAGACACTGATCCCCGGATGTGCTGAGCAAGGCACCGCCCGCGCTGCGGCCTCTTCCGACCCCGTCGTACCATATTGATAAGAGATCCATTGAGAACACAAATTTTGCTCCATTTCGTCACTGGCGAATCTTATAATCCACATGTTGTATTGTATTTGTGCTCGATACCGCTACCAACGCTATTACATGAATAAACATAGAGCCTACTAGTAATCGTAAAAAACATTACGAACTATTAATGCCATGTATTTCATTCATAACGTCCCTGGAGAAAATACCTTTGAGGTAAATAAAGACAAGATTCGACTCAAAAGCATAGATGATGCAATATGGTAAAATGACTAATTTACGGTAGGTAAAATAGGGTTGTTAAAAAATTATCATTGTATCATCATCATCATCATCATTACAGCCCAATTTATGTCCACTGCTGAACGAAGGCCTCCCCTAATGATTTCCACGCGGCCGATCCCTTGCAGTTGACACCATCTGCTACCCGCCACCTTAAACCAAATCATTAACATTGTTATAAAACGGTTCAATTGGTTATTTTTAATCGATTTACATAGGTTTAATAAATATTTAAAATTACTTGTAAATTATTATTGAATGTATTTTGAAATTGAAATAAAAAGACCTTTTTTACTTACGTTTTCGAGACCAAAACGAAGTCGTTATGTTTAAAAATTATCGTTGTATCACAGATAACATAAATTTATTCAAATGTTAAATGGGCGCTTTATTTGTTTGAATTTAATTTGGATCATTATTTGAAAGACAACAAAATAGTAGTCAGTACCATTAAACGATTATTTTAAAAAAGAGCATGCAATTCTGTATTAATAATAGTTACCAAATATTTGGTTTCCTTGTGCTTTTACTTTGAAATACTATAAAGAATTAAAAGATTATAAGCTTTTGTTTTATATTGGTTGGTTGATGTTCAACATGATTGATTGTTTATATCAACCAAACATGCATATTGAATGTATGCCGTAAAGCATGCTTGTATTTCAAGAATAGGATTGATTAAAAAATCAATTTTACGATCAAGTAGACGAATCGATTAAAAATATTGAAATCGATGTTTATTTGAATGATTCTTTACCATTAATTTCACATCTCTAACTGAGCGGCTAGAACTAACGTCAAGGTCAAGGGAATGAGACAGTGCCGCGCAATTTTATATCTTATTTTACTTGTTTTAAAAGCTATAATCACATTAGAGGAAGAAAAGTTGCGTCATCTAGCGGCGAATAGCCAAAACTAGCTAAATGTTCATTAATGAACTGAAAAATGACATATCTCATTACGTAAGAAGCAACATTTTCAACTTTATTCCTTTAACATAAGAATAAATATTGAATGCTAATTGACGCGACTTGTTTTATTGTTATTAGAAAACAAAGAGTTATTGATGCAGACTGTCACTGCGCAAACACAAATAGGCAAATTATTTTCGGTAACTATTGACCTTTGATGAACAATAAACTAACTGTTAATCTAAGTTATTAACGTTCTTTTCTTGAAAGATATTGTCAGATAATTAGCAAAGGTTACAAAATTGTGTTTTAATGAAATAAAACGTTCAAACGTCATGGTTTTGTACATTAGGGGATTTTTGTTTTATTTAGGTATTATTTTTAATAATTTATTGAATTTAAATGTGTACCTTTAGAAATGAATGAACTAATGAAGCATGGGCAAGATTATCCCATATTTTATTAAAAAATATTCGGAATGTCATTTCTATTAAAATAGATGTATATTGAATTTGGTTAACTTTAAGATGTATGTGAACACAGTTACTTACTTTAAGCTTAATAAAAAGAAGTCGCGGTACTTATAATACATCAAGTAGGTAAGAATATGTATTTTAAATGTTCAAGATTCTAGTGTAGGTAGAAAATGTGTGTCAATCTGCAATTTGATATTCTATTATTTTGAGGTCATTAACACTCAACAGGGTTGATCTTTTAAAAAGTAGGTCAATTTTTGAAGCGTGTTTTTCTTCGAAACTATAACGATTTAAAATTAGTTTAGAGCTCCCTTAATTACTTAATTACCAAACTTATACCCTAGTCAATTATTATTGCTCACTTTTAGCACCGTGTATAATTATTGTAAAGTTGCATTGTTGAAAAAACAATGAAAATCTCACTAACTTACTACAAAATCAGTATGATGCTAATTACGCAATAAAAAATAGTTTTTAATATTTCCTTGCAAATCATATGTATGCGGTTTTGGAGTACGACGTTTATGGTCTTATAAGATTTATAACATCAAAACAAACACTGTTTTTTCTCTCCGCACTCGCAAACTCGCACCTGCTTACCTAGTTTCTTTCACCCTACTTTTGTTAATTTAAGGCATATATTATTTCTTATGAATTTAGAATGGTACAAGTCTGACCGCCTGTTTTACGGACCCAATACAACATTACCATTCCATGGTCCACGCTTTCAAATGTCAACTTAGGAGTATATTATCATTAGAAATTTATATGTTTCTAACCTCCTTTATTACATTTTATAGAAAAATCATTTTTGTGATCTGATATATATTAAACAAACTTTTCTTTTTAAGAGTTTATTGCTCTTTCATAACATCCTTATCGAGGTGTTTAGCGCTAACACCGGCAACATTGTGACGAAAATAATATCTTTGGCATTGTTTTCCATTATTGCGATAAAACTCTTTGTGTATTGTTTTAATGCAGTCAAGCACGTTTATTGTAATTCGTTCAGTATTCGGCCATTCAATTGAGTAACTATTATTCGATCAAACGGTTAAGGTTTGTATATAATCGAACCATGAAAATTCTTTGTACAATTACTGTGATAGTTGCACTTAAATTTACGGGTCCCCTAATATGTAATTGATTGAGCTTCCAATCTCGTATGTTCCTATATGTCTCCGAAATGTTTTTATTGTTCGGCAGTATACACCATAGCCTATAGTATGTTAGTGATAAAAGGTATACCTAGTGTATTTACATTGGCGTAATATTTAATGACGTGGTTAAATTTGTGTAAGCCCTTGCTGTTGATTGAAAGCTCTGCACTTTATGATTCATCTACAAATTGCATGGATCATCATGAATGAATAATATTTGCATTGCCGTTTCGCAAATCTCTTGTACATTGTAAGGATTTGTTACAATCATTTTGGTTTATGAATTACTCAGATAGAAATCAATAACCAAATTTAAATGTAGTAATCGCATACGAGTATAACTTTACTGTTAAAATCTTTAGCATGCACTTATTTTAGTTTCTTTCTTTCAAGCTTTAAATTGTCAATGATAGAGTTTTCGAAATGAATAAGATTTTGCATGTAATGTTCATATTAATAACATATCTCGAGGAACTGCAAAAATAGTAGACGTTATTTCTGTAAGTATTTATAGAATTTTGTCTACTATGGCCACAAAAACGGCTAATAACGCCACACAAATTTGAAAAAGAGGGGTTCGAGCCGGGGTGTATAGAAAAATAAGTATGCAAACTGCACGAAACTCGAGGGATCATGCGTTTCTCAACAACACAGCTGCGCTTGCGCAGTATCTGCGTCAATGCGTACCACGTGTTCACAATTTGCTGACATGATGGACGCATAGGGTGCGTTTTGGTCATTGTGATGTACTTTTGTAATAGCTTCCCCTAATTCATAACACTTATACAATTTCTAAAGCGTTTGTAGGTCATACACCCTTTCTTCAATGACGAGTGCAAATTGTGGATGAGGTTTATTCTTAGGTTTAGTCTTCCGTATCCGAAGAGCAAAACTGGATCCAATATTACTAAAACTTCGCTGTCTGTCCATATAACAAACATCCAGGCTGTATTTTAAGAAACGGCGGTGGCTGGAACGTTCCTATTTTCCCAATTATGTATTTATTTTACTGTTATAACAACAAATTCAATCTCTTAAATGAGTTCAATTTTGCTGAGGCATTTTGCTAACAGCCAGATATTAGAAACTATACAAATTTTTTATATAGTATAATGCTGTTTACCTAATCAATATTACGATAGGTTCAGTGTTCAAGTCAGACTCGCACTTGGCCATTTTTTTCTTAATTTGTTTTGTTAAAAACCTAAACATTTCTCGATACAGCAAATTTCCAACAATTTGAAATCAATGCGATACTGATGATGGATGCCTTTCTCCGTCGTGATCAGGCATCCAGTGAAACTGTGACTCTTCAAACTGTGCAATCACAGTGCTGGGCTTGTAATCTGTTTGAATCACAGTAATAGCTGCGCACGCGCATGTGAGATTCTAATGGACGAATTGGTGGGTTGGGATACAATCAGAATGTAAATTGTATTGTATGAGCTTGGATTGCGCTCGAATCCTTTGTT
>PQWD01003884.1:0-43939 GCA_019425675.1 Leucinodes orbonalis | reverse complement strand
AATAGTCACATGCCAAAGGGAATGGAACGCAGCTTGATGAATGTAAGAAAATACAAAGGATAAACCACTCCCTAATTAGGAAAAAACAAAGTAACAGATGCACTCAATCAGGCTCAAAAGCTAAAGTGGAAATGGGCTGGTCACGTTGCCAGACTTCGGGACAACAGGTGGACGTTCCACATAACGGCTTGGAGGGGCCCAGAAGGAAAGAAAAAGAGGTCGACCACTGGCGCGATGGTCAGACGAGATTGTGAAAGTAGCAGGTCCAAATTGGGTTTGGAGGGCCCAAAACAGAAACGCGTGGCTGTCTCTGGAAGAGGCCTTTACCTCGAAAGGGGTTCTGGTGTAAACTGTTTTGTTAAAAATTAATATTGTAACCATAAAATTAAAGGCTTTTTATTTTTTATATTTTTTATTTTATTACATCCCCATGACCTGCTAAACTAATGTGATTTGATTCATTATTACCGAGCAGAAAGCATGTTAGATTGAACTATGAAATATTGGCATTTGGTCTGTAATTAAACTAAGGAAGATATATCAACAAATAGGTAACAGGCAATAATTTATGATATATTAATTTATTTATGTAATAGTTACTGAAGTGGGTTTCCCCTCTTAGAGTCTCCTCTCTCCTTAAAGTATACTACTACTACTATATACTGTATATATAGTAAAGTCTATAGTACGTGAGCCATGATGGTTTGTTGGGAAGCCTACCTCCTTCTAGAATCAGATTTATTTTCCCGGTCTACTTGTGAATATATGAACTTGTAAAAAGCTGGTTTGATAGATTTCAGTGTAGTTATCAGAATGCTACCTTATCTTATTGAAAACCATAAATCCAATAAGAGTATGAAAATATAAAAAAAACAATGTATCTGCTTGATAGCAGTTCCAAAGACAAAGGTTTTTTTTAATTGCCACCAACTAAGATGTGTACAAATTGGTTGCTGCTATTAAACAAGCATAAACAAAGATAAAACGGGTTTTCTGTTACTAATACGAAAGAACGAATACATACATATGGTTAAAATTACAACCAACGTTTGGAGGTTATGTTTTCGAATTAAAAACTTATTTACCTGCATAGAATCAGCACTTATAATCTCCGTACCAAACTTTTGAGCTAGTTCAACACTAAGTTTAGTTTTTCCTGTCCCAGTTGCACCTAATATTATAACCATAGGAATACGAGACGATATTACACTTCGAAGAGCCATATTCTAAACGGCATACGCGAACTTCACTATTGTTATTGAGTTTGACAATTCGTGCGTTTCGTTCTGTCACGCGAATCCGATGCGCAAAACACACAATCTTAGGAATCACAAAACGTTGTACGTGGCTATCTTCATTTGAAAAACTTCCGTTACAAAACTGTAACTGTAAATGGTGCTAAATAAGAGACGGAATAAGTATACTAACCTTAGATAAACTAACTAGATGCGCAATCACGAATAAATATAAACCAAAAAATGTCCGAGTCGCTTGACCAATACATTGACTTATTGTTATATTTATGCCATAAAATTATTTATTAAAATGTTGACCATAACGCGTCACTAAAAGGGTACAAAAGCACGAACATACTACGTCACTATGACATGTAGCGAGCGACGTTATTATGAATGAAAATCCTGCCCAAATGACGCGTTGGGTAGACTTTTGCGGCGGACACTTTTTGTGTGAGATTGTGCATCTTTTTCATTGAGTTAAATATCAATGATCTAGTTAATTTGTTGTTAAACTAAGATCCCAACCCATGATTTACACTGCATAGATTTATACGATCAATCTTTTTGTTTGATCCAATGAAAATGATGCTCTTGATATTTTGGCTATAATGCATAATTCGCCAATTTATTGATAATACTTATGTCATCATCAGCTCATCAAACGTCCCCACCGAGGGGCACGAGCCTTCCCACATAGGGCCTTAGTAGTCCACGCGGGGCCCAGTGTGTACCTATACCTTATGTGGTCCTAAATAATTGTTTCATGTACAAAATTCATTGTTATACTTTTACTAATGATTGATTGATTTTATGCTTTTACTTTACTAAGCCTACGATATAGTAGGTGTATTATTACTAAAATTGTTCTGAATACACGATTTTACTATCAAAGTATGGTTAGAAAAAGTGGGTAGTTTGCAATAACTGCGTGAATTATCGATGGTCATTTGGTATTGAAGAGTTAAATAGTATTAAATAAGCTTCATCAGGTGATTTCTTCTATCTTAATATGTAAATCATTTGAATTTTATACTAAGTACTTACTTATCGCCCCGTCCGTTGAATCAGCGCGCTAATTCTAAATCTATGCGTTGAATGCCGGGAGAAGGTGTCTTGAAATATAATTTCTATTGTTCGTTTTTTTTAATCATGGTCTTGTTTGTCCTTGGTAGTTTTTATTCTACACTATATATTTGGACCCGTTAACTATTACTGGTGGAGGTGATGATCCAAGTTTATGGTCCTTTAATATTCCAAGTAAGAACTCTCAGATTTATCTATTTTAATTGATTTTAGTGATGTGTAATAATGTAATATTTCTAATGAGACCTACCTAATATTATATTTTCTATAAGTGTATGAATTTGTTACATTTTTAATATGACACTAAGATTATCTAGTAAGTATACCTACTCTAAAAATAGTATATTATTCTTTGTGTATTTATTTTGTCATGAATGGATGGGAGAAAGGAAAAGGGTTACCATTGCGTAATAAAAATCATCAATTTTTTTTATCGACCGAACCGGACAGAGCTAATAAACTTTACCCATTAATACCGCATAGGTACATCAAATCACAGAGTATAAACATTATACAAATCAAAATCCCGAATTACATCGAATTAGTATAAAAATTACAATCAAATAAGCTTATGTTATGTAGCTCTGCCGTTCCGGTCCTATCATTTATTTCCATATTTAATGATTATCTTAACTTTCGGTACAGATAATTAAGGAACAAAAAACCAAAAAAAAAGTTTATCCTCGTACAATTATAGATCAGACAAATCAATTATAGTTATCATATAGTTAAAGTATAAGTACAGTAGGTACACAATACATATCGACAGCTATTTGAGCGCCGCTTCAGAGATTGCAGAGTGCAACGTTAATATTAGGCGGAATCTATTTGCGCCGTGCACTCTCTGTAGCGCCGCCTGTAAACCGCCACCAGTACTACATTACATCTATACCGCTATTACATTGTCACATCTAATAATCCGCGGCCATTATATCAATGACCAACAACCCGGAGGAGTACGGAAAAAAAACATTTTTTAATCTATGATCATAGACAATAGATCCATAGAGGAAGCATGATCATATCCATAGTTGATGTTGTTTCTTTTGGAATGAATGGATACGAAAGTTCTATGATAATAGACCGTACTTAGATATTTTATATACCTTACAGGTACTAGGTATGCGATGTCAATATGACAATGTAATAAATACAATACATGGTTTACAATCAGCCAATCGAACAATTCAAATAATCACACTGATTTCGCATGGGCCGACCACCCGGCGACGGTTAGATGTTACACTTACGTAAAGGATACTACCCAAAGAAAAGTAATAAAAATTAACAGCTATAACATGACTTATGTATACCAACCTTATTAATAAAATTTACAAATCAAACGCTTAGTAAAAATTTTTCACGCTCCTATTTTTCATTTGGCAGTGGTGGAAATGTGCCTTGTCACAATAGTGCAGTATTTCTCCCTCGTTATCGATAACGTGATCCGTTTATCGATTATAAAGCTGTTGTCTTACCATAAATCATTAACTACTGACTTTTTCCTAATTGTAATTCTATCTTCTCACACGCTGGGTCATATTAACGATAAAGACGATTTCGGATATCTAAACCATTATTATCTTTATTATTTATGTCAAGCTAAGAATAACAAAAAAATTAAATGCAGGTACAACATTCGAGAATTCGTAACTCTCTAGTTAAGAAAACTAAACAATTACTAGAAAAAAAAAACTCGTTTACAAAAAAATGATGACGTAATGTATATCTATGACCTATTCCCTAGTATTTACAATTTACATCTAGTGGAAGAATAAACTGCGAATCTTTAACACGATAACTATAGACTTCGTGTAACCACTACTTAGAACAACGCTATATACCTACATAGTTATGTAATATATCTCACAGAAAAATATTTCTTGCAACTAATTCGAGTATAAACCTAATATATATATTTATGTATATGTACATAGCAAGGCACATTCCGCACACAAATAAAGCCTTTGAACGTACAAAAACGGTTGACCATGTGATTGATAAAACATCAACTTCTATTACAAACCTGAACAGTAAAATAAAATAACAATAACAAATTTACTTCCCGTAAAACAAAAGAAAAATGCATATTAAAAATGTCGTTGGATAAGTCGAGTATTTTATCTTTCTGGTCAGGTTTTTTTTTTCAATTATTCAATAACTATCGCGAGTACATCACTAACTTACTGCAGTAAAATATCATAAAGAAAATGCACAATTTGCTATTAGTAGGTACTATGAGGAACTATGTCTTGGTTATAATTTAATATTAAAATCCTTTAGGACCTAACTGAAACTATAGATTTTGATGTTGTTATCAAAATACACAGTCTATTGAATCAGACATTTATCACTGAGATTATAATTTATTTATCCACAGTATGTACGTCAATTGGACATAATATTTCGATCAATTTTGCGTTTCAATAATTTCATAAATGCGCGCGTGTAATTCCAAACAGATGAATAATTTTAAAATTAATATGAATGTACACTAAGCGATGTATATGACGTGTAATAATATGTAATAATCATAGTATATTAAGTATTATATTCTAGAGTACTTTCGCGAGTATATGCTTCGCAACATGGGGGGTCGCGGCGGAACTAGTTTTATATACAGTTCACCTAATGTCTGTCGCGAACGCACACTAGATACAAAAGCTAGGGTATTTCACATGACGGATTACACACATTAGTCAGTACGTTAATTAAATGAGACAATTCATATAAAAGCAGTTGGTGCATTATAATTTGTATTATAATATTTTTTAATAGCTTCAAAAATGGTCCAATTGCAACAATTCCAACGTTGTTATTAATAAAATATCGCTTCGGAGTTAATCGCGTGACTAAAATGTAAAAACGTTTAAAAAAATCGTTAAAATTCACTAGATACGAGTAACAAAACACTACAAAAAAACCGTAAGCGAGCTAACCTAAAAATATAGCTTTTATTTTAATATCAACCTCGTGTTAGCGAGACGCGGGTCCAATCGAAAATCCTACGAATCGGGCCGAAACATATAAGTGGCCAAAACATCGCCAACTGCCTTCCACACTGGCATCCACCTCTGCCAGTCAACCCAACACCCGGCTATCTCGCCCTTCCAATTACATAACAACTTTGACTCAGCTAACTTGCACTTGGGCGACTCAGCCGCTTCCGCGAGCCGCGTCGCGCCAAAACCGCCCAAGTGACCATTTCAAACAAAACGTGACACAGCACAATTCTAAACATAGGTGAGGTCCAGTAAAAATCTTTCAACCATCGTTACCAAACTAACATCACAATTTTATGTCATATCTTTTCGATTTGTCAACACGGAGTAAATCTGTAATCGGTATGTCAACTATGTATACTTTAATGATAATTCAAAAACATTTTAGAGGTATAACCAGTCTACTAAGTTCACGAAGCAGTCTGTAACTATTAAGATATTTACTGAAGACCTAGGATTTATTGTTAACAACAGCTTTATGGCTCACTTTGGCACTGCAAAATATCGTTTGAGCAAAACAAACCCGCAGTTATTGCTTCCCAACTACACGCATTACTACCGGTACATCCCCACAGAAGCAGAGTAAGCCGTAAAAGCTGACTTTTGAACCATAACAAATTCCAACAATATTATAAGACTCTACTCTAAAGAGACTCAGATACGTACTTTTGCAATCAATGTGGTCTCGGAGAAAACAACTGGGGTACGTGACCGTATTAACAATAGAAAAAAACGAATGCTCATTCGCTCGGAAGCCACTTACATTAAATATTAACAGTCATTTAGTGTCACGTAGAGTACTCTAGTAGTTCCAATCTGGGAACGAAACAATTACCGACCTCCGTTCGGGCGGCGTTCAGTACGCGCGGTAGCGAGCCGAGAGCATAGTCCGTAGCTTTTTCAACTTTGTGATGAGCTTATTCTGTTGCTTCTTGAGAACCTCCCGTTGGAGGTCCTCCTCGCGCAGTTTGCGGCACAGGGAGGCGGCTTCGCGCAGTATCACAACTTTGGGCGCGCGCTCCTTGTCCCTCGTGGCGGGTATTTGTTTCTTGAGCTCGTCGAAGAGGTTCTTGAGTCCGATGCGGCGGAGGCGCTCCATGTCGTTGTGTATGGAGCGGCGCTCGATCTCGGGGGACTCGCCCTCGGAGTCGGTGTCCGTGTTGGAGCGCCTGCCGCGTCGGCCGGGTCCGCGGGCGCGGCGGCGCTGGCCCGAGGCCACGCCGGTGGGCGGGATGAGCCGCTTCCTGGCGACGGGGCGCGGGGAGCGCGGCGACATGGCCGACGCCACCGTGCGCTGGATGTGCTGCCGCTCCTGGGCCGACGGTGCCCGCGGCAGCGACTCGGTGCGCACATGCGGACTAACCAGCGTCTGCTGCGACGTACCCAACGACACCACATCGATCTCCTCCTCTGCAACAATAGAAAACCAGTTCAATATTGACGCTCACATATAACTTCAGCGGCCGCATTCCTAAAGTTTCATTGACGGCTTTCATTACATTCGCATCACCTTAAAAGGCAGGCGTCGATTGTCATGGCGCATCTATACACAGCTACGGGATTAGATGTGGGCGGGGAGGCGGGATGCGACTGCAGTAGTCAGGTGCGCGGGAAGGGCCGGGAGGAACACGGAAGGGGGAGGGCGTCGACCCCATCGTACTACCGCAGCGTCTGCCGTCATCGATCCAGACGCCTGACGTCACGCCGCGATGTTCGCGCCAAAACGAGCGCGCGTGCGCGACTTGCTGCGGCAGCGTCCGCTCAATGGAGTACGGAGTATCAACTGGCGGACACGCTTTCCGGCCTCCACTCCTGCCTCTCAACAAAGTACTCGATTCGAAATTAACTGTCACGCGACGGCTACACGATAGCGCCCAGCAACTAACGATATCGACACTCCCACCATATACATGTACAGATGGTATTAACGACGGGCGAGCGAACCGGTTACGTTATCGCAATATAAAACCAGTATAATCGGTCTGGCCAATCGAGACGAATTTTAAAAAAATGTGAGAAACGTACGGAGTTGTATGGCGTCAAACGTGACTGCCTCAACACGGGCGTCTCACTGATATAATATTCCTGCTTTTTCTAGAGCCAAAGCCATGGGGCGTGAGGTTCCCAAATGAGCAGGTTAGATTTATTTCCATTCGAACAACGTTTCATTGCAGTAGTAATAGTGCTGATAAGGCATTGGTAGTTTCTATGAATGAGTCGATAGGCATGGGAGTCGGGTTGGAAATCGCGTTGCGGAGTGCGGATGTGACCGCGGCGTGTCGCGTTTACTCCGTAGCGTATGTTTCGCGGAATCGTACGCTGCAAACCGCACTATCCGGTTACACTCACTAATTATGTCAGCAGTTCATTGTGATTAAAGGTTACCGTCTCCACTGCAAACTAGCGCTATTAAAGTAGCGCAAGGACGAGAATTTCCTATTACATGTCCAGACTAAAATAGAAAACTAGTTACGTGGGCAGCTGTTCGATACAAAACGGTATAGTAGTCAGGGACGCTCGGGGAATAGGTTTTGCAACTACGCAGTACAGTAAAAAAAGCTTCACAACCCACCAGACACATTATCTACCTAAGCGACGATAAATTTATACACCAACGCAATCTTTTTGCTCGATTTCCGCATAGTTACGCGGTCGCTTATCGTGGTTGAGAGTCGATCTAATTCGAGGATCGGCGCCTGTCGTCAAACACTCGTTTCATGTGTCTAAATGTAGGCGTGAGCAGGGCTGCCAATTATGCTATATCCAGTACAGTCTGCACTTTTTCTTGGGACAAATCTTAGAAATATCACGATAAGTAGAGTGGAGAACTTAAAATTCAACCGGAATGTCAGTAGAGTGAAATGGAACACGCGCGGCAGCCCTGTGGGCGTGTATGCTGGGGTCAATTTACACACGACGATTTTCTCGGCGCCAACGCGATTAACACTCACCGTGGCCGGTATTTGTTTCAAGCGCTGCGTGTAAGCGATACGGGGCCGTATTGTCGCGGTGCGCCGCCGGTCTCCGGTCTAGTGCATATCTATTATATCGCCATCTGCCGCCGTTCCAATTTTAAACGATACCAGAGATAATCCACTTTTTATTGTCAGCCATGAAAAAACGCCAGCTCTCGCCGGCATCTCATTGCAATCTGTACATAGGTACCTAGAACTCTAAGATGGGTTTTACCGATCGACGAACTCAAAACACGATTTGATGATCGATCATCTATACACGCTATGTTTCTCGTTAAGCTTAGACAACGCTTTAGTACAACAATGACTCATGCGGACGTTAAACAAACTTATTAAGACATTGCAATCTCCGTAGACAGTTAAGCTGTTAAAGCGTAATGGTTTGTGCATGTTTCTTTTGTTTCGGCTTCCAGGAATTCATAGAAGACCGTTGGTATTTTCGAATCGTTATAGTTCCTGAAACTATTTGGGTTGTAGACCTTAATGTGTATGAGTAAAAACTGTCAGAGGTATTTGTTGAATGGTGTCGCTGTGACCTGGTAAGACGAGGGTCCGTCACGCTTGGCTGGCCACGGCTAAGAGGCCAAGTTCACTGGCATTTGAGTGCGATAATTAAAAATTATCGTGACGGGCGCGCGTTGCACGCCATCCTATACAGTGTGTTCTAATGGAATAATAAACCACAATAATATATATCCCTCGTCGAGCTTTATGAGGCGTTAAATTCTGGTGAGTTGCAAAAAGAGGAGTAAAAAAAGACGTTATTATATAAGAACGTTATCGATTTCTGTGTTTCACACAGCGCACGTAAACGTAATCCAACCTGTAGGTACTTGTATTACTTTATCCGAAGGACGTATCAATGTGATAACTTATCCGAGCTATCTTGTACTAGTACTACGTGTCATCTGTTCGTTACAACAAAAGTGACCTATATTTCAGCATCTGTCAGTTATGAATGATTCAATATTATATTGCTTTTGTTTATCAATAAAAGGTGGGCGGATTGTGTTGCCTCTACAGCCTGTATAAGCCGCTCGTATAGCTGTGGGCAATGCTAATTAGTCAGATGAAACACGTACCAGTATAAGTCGCTTATAACTTTTATACTTTCTCGTTATCCCACGGAACTTGAACGGAAATCGTTAGGAGTTTACACCTATGTGGGTGCGTTATTTCAGTTGTATTACGTAACGGTATAAGTCGGTCAATCTGGCCTCTGCTGCTCTGTTAAAATAGATGCTGGTAATTTATGGCGTGTGTATCATGGATCGATTGAGCGTTCGCACCATTCGGGCGACCTTGGGCGAGTACGCGCGGAAGTTCACGGACGCCCCAGACGCGAAAAAGCAGTGACGCAACATTTTTTTTATTACCCATTAATAAGCGGAAGGAGCAGTCACATGCCTACACGCATAGCTTAACTTATATTTTACTTGTGTGCTTAATATTTTCGTGGACACGGTTGCGAACCATTTCAAACTCAAGGACCGAACATTCTTATTATAATCGATATATGACAATCTTATCATTTCCATTTTATTGTCGTTATTCAAATTAGCCAATCCTTGACTTTATAACAAGTATTGCAGTATAATACGGCTGAACCCGAACATTTTTGTCTTTTGGCATTTCCGGATTCATTAGATTCAAATGCACCGTTGTATGAATAATTGATTGACATTTTAAGCAACGCCCATATTTGCTGCGTCATACACCTGAATCACTTAAATTAAATTTTTGCGTAAACTTAAAAGTGTTACGTAATGGAAAATAACCGAATTGTATCATTCAATTATGTTCTAACAGAAGCATTCGACCCATATGATTAGGAGATCATGAAATAATGTCGAATTTATCTTGTTGCGATGCCACACTATCTTTTGGTACTCTGTCGCTGGTTTTTTCACGATAAGTCAATACAAATTTATGTTACGGTGTCACATCGTATTACTGTTATCAGCATTGATAACTGGCCAAGGTCGTGGGGCCAGAAGGAATACATTGCGAACTCGCCGGGTTTAATACTGATTGTTGAAATATCTTACTGCATATTTCTGTGACGATAACACCAAGGCTACATGCACTATGTACGCGGTGCCATTTAGTATACTTACGTCGTCTTATCAGTTTATATTGATAAAAAAATGTTACAAAAAAGATTTCGTATATGGCGCCATGTTACTACGCAGTTAACAAGTAATCGAGAAATTCTTTAATAAGATCGGGCACTGCTTGTATTATATGATAGCTTGGTAAGAGCTACATAACATCCAATAATTCAAGCCAAGCTAGTTTGATATCTGCTAAGTTTTAAGACCGTTCAAAAGTAGGGCAGCGTGTTAGTTACCAAGCGAGCGCCTGGCCCGGCTGCGCTGGCAACATTTAGGTCGAAACTTGCAACTAGCTAGGTAACCATCGAGTGAGAACCGCGCAAATTGCTTTAACTACGCACAAGAAAACTTTTATTACGCACAGAAACTCTATAAACCTAAACGCAATCAATTTTAGACTAAAACCTTTGCTTTGTTATCGTACAATAAAACTTATTAGGCGTTTATCTTTATACTTATAGGTTAAGCATTATTGCTTTTCTTATAAGATAAGATAATTGTATTAAAAGTAAAAGTCCTATAAATTTTATAGAGCTCGCAGTACTGACATCACTACGTATAAATGCAGACCTAGGCTCACGTGTGGCTGGGTTCTAAGAAAATATTGGCTAATATCTAATTAGCATTCTAGAGCAACATTTAATATTAGGTTGAGTTAGTACTAACATTTACTTCGTTCATGCTGTCGTTTTAGAAACGGCTGCCAGCCTTGGCTTACTGATTGATACCAATGTGTTTGGGGCGACCGGCTAAACCGGATCTAAGTGGTCCGAATTACCTTTATAGGAACTTACAAATCAAAACTTTACTATTGCCCTACTTTTGAGCACTAAGTTAATCTTTGGAATATGATTTAAGTGGATTATAAATTATATTTTATATGTCCTCATTTTCTGTATAGTTTGAACATATACGAAGTTTAAATAGTTAGCGTGCAATGCTTACAAGTCTTACAACAGGTTATTAAAAATGGCGCGCAAATGTGACAACTTCAGCTGTATGGCGCGAAAGAAGGTTGGTACTAATTTACTCTATGGCGCGTACGGAGCAATAAAACCGCGCATGCGTAGAGTAAATTTTTGCCGCGCTCGCCTAGTGAAGTGGCAAAGTTTATCATGAGTTTTTAATAATATTATACACCCGATAAAATGTCATGTGGAACGACTTAGCTTTTTGATATCAATATGCAAAACTGGGTCGTAAAGTTTCATTAAGTGATAATGCATAATTAAATATTTTTTTTTTTCAATTAAAGATTTTCCGATGTCAAACGACAAATAATGCAGATGATGTCTATCAAATTGACATCCAGTCGAAGTACATATTGAGTACCGATCTCTAAACCGGTCCGACGAGCCAGCAAGCTTCACTTCAATGAGATTCCTTTTCATTCCGTTGCATTCTTATACGAATAACGGTCAAGACAGGGCGAGATGCTCGGACAACTGTAAATGTTTTATTTCTTATTGGCCGATGCGGTGTACATTGTCGATTGTTATCAATTAGTCTAATGTTCTGTTTATAGTAGTGGTAATTATGTAGAAAATTATTAAACAAAACATTATCATCGTTCATAAACACATGTCATATGCATAAACATACACTTAAGTGCATGATTAGTTCAAACATTGTTGTAAGGAACTGTTACCGCGAAAGACAACAAGTCATCTGATATAACTTTTGCGTTCAGGTTGATTATCAACTATTAAGCTTTATCTATAAATATTGTAAAAACTTAAATAAAATCGATTTACATTCCAAGACGTCTCATAGGGATTAGAGGGAGTGAACTTTGAATTGGTGTAAGTGCAAAAGGATGTTAACCCTGTCGCAGTCGGCGGGAAGCGCTAACTCATAAAGAGGATGCGTCAAGGTCGGGACGTCTCGGTCGACGTACCGGCGACCTTAGTTGTCCTAAACCCGGTGTGAACTGAGGGAGTGGAGTCCCAAGAGTACGTGTACAAAAACAACATTAATCCGTATTCTAATTAAGCGCGTCAATCCCGCGAGATGAGCCGGGTGCGAAGGTTGCGCAATCTGACATTAAGGAAGGTTGGGGCGTTCAAGGTCGCAATGGGCGAAGGTTCCGGAAGAGCGGCACCGCGGGTGCGTCTAGACGCGGCGGGGGACGCGGGATGGCGGTCGATACGCGCAGTTTCCCGCGCTCGCGACTGCGCATGCGCCCCCAACTACCCGGGTTAACTTTACTTACCCGCCTTACTTAGAGAAACATATGACCTCGACTGAGATAGAACCCTCATAAAAGATACTAATCAAAAACATTGCAATTACTTTTCTTAGTTTCCAAAAGCTAACTATCTTCTGCTTTGTTAAAGTTACAACATTGCAATTCCTTTCCTTACTTTCCCAAAGCCTATTACCATCTGTGTAGCTAAAGTACGTAAGTAAGTAGTAAACGACTTCAGAGATATTTATCATACATTTACTATGTCTGATAGCTATATCAATGAATAAGTTGTTTCAGAAAAGTATCTGAAAAGCTATACCTAATATACAATTCAGTACAAGTATAAATAGTAAACTAACCTGATTCGCACGAGTCAGACGGTGTCTGCACGCCGAGGTTATCGAACTGCTGGCGAGCGAGAGTGTAAGAGTGGTCTGCGGCAACAGCAGCGGAATCCCTCAACAGGCGAAGGGCTGTGCCGGCGACGTCCACTGCGTGACGGAACTGTGGCGGCTCATCACCGTCGAGCGATGGCGGCGTCTCCGGCCTGGCTGGAGACATCACATTGTCCCGACGCAGCAAACTCTGGCCCGGAGTAGCCGGCGTAAAGTCCGTCGGCACAAATGTGTTCCCCGGGTGCACGGAATCGGCGCACGACCCAGCCCACATGCAATCATGGTGAACAATGTTCTCTGTATTGTGTGGCTCCTCGGCTGTCTCCATTATCCTCCAGTCGGACTCATTCTCTGGGACTATGTCCTGGAAGTTTTCAGGCGGCACTATGTCCAATCGCTCCGCCTCGTACTGCACTTGTGTCCAGAACTCGGAGGTCTGCGTCAACTCCATGGACTCCTCGTCCAGCGTCTCCCATATGTCGAATGCGAGTAATTGGGTGTCGATTTCGGGCGACATTTTGAATATATAACTAAGGACTAACTAAGTTTTAAAGCTAAGACGAACTCGTCGATATCACAGGCCCCCTTATCACAGGGACGATGCGCGCGATGGGTTCAACGCACACCGTCTGCAACAATAGAAAAAATATTTTAAAATAAAGTTAAAAAAAGGTAACATTCGAATATTTGTGATGAATTAATAATTGAAATTATTATTTTAATACATGTTGAATACCGGAAAAATATTTTAAGTAACTGTTATAAAGTTGTACTAAAATGAGCAGCGTATGCAACAAGACAACCAAACACTGCACCGAAGATTGAAGATAGCTAAGTGTCCATATGTTTATGGATAAAAGAGCAAAAAAAATTTTTAACTTAACAAAAATAAAAACAAATTGCAAAAATAAATAAATTGTACCTTATGTTTTTTATTGCTAAGATGGTACTATTGTAAAGCACAAGTCACTTCACTAGTAATGATGACTATCAATGGACTGTCCCGGTGGCGTACCAAAACACGAATGACGATACCGAAAACGATGAATTAAAAACTCGAAAGAAAGTTTCAAACACAAGGGGTGTTGACCCCCTTGTATTTACAAACAAATCGCGATCACCGACTACTAACTGGCACTTGAGAGGAAGTGTCCTCGCCGAAGCCCGAAAGTAGACTGAAGTCTGGATGCCAAATCATACAGTTTTAAAGAGTACATTGGCCTTGGTCCTATCCCACTTTGTCTAACAATTAGTCATTGTAGGCCTGCCCAACCCTCGTTATTTTTTTTGCCTCTCTTTACCTGCGCTTAAACGCCCAATGCGTTTCTGCGAATTTTCCTTGCCTACGGGCCAGGTAGATTTCCGCAAAAACTGTTTTTGTTTACAAGCACAAAATGGCGCGAAATGTATGTTTACTAATATAGCAAATGGCACGAGTCTTTTTTCCTGTTATCGCGAAATTACTCCGATTTATTTTAGGTACGTTAACTTCAAAGCCTATGTACGGAAATTACATAATATTCAGAGTTCAGATACATAACTACTTTGATCATTTTAAATTCTAGTCTTTTTGATAATTAGGTGCGTAAATATAACTAGATAATATTAATGAAAGATAGAATGATGTAAAGAAATACATTTAAATTAAAATTTTAATCTTTGTGGAAAATGTATGGGATTTCAAGTTTTATTTTAATTTGCGTAATAAAATTAATATTATATCACAAATTTTAATACTGTATAAATTTATGCATTTCAAATGGAAAAAAACATTACTAAACCCTTAGTAAATACTTAGAAAAAAATTTAAGTGTTTAGTACTATAGAGCTATTGAATTAGATATTAGATAAAATAGTGAATAAATACTTTTGGGTGAATTATAGACGAAGTCTTTTGATGCGAATATTAGCCACAGTTTTCTATCATACAAATAAAAGCCATTAAAATACAATTTTTTAACATTAAATTTCTAATTATTATTTATTTATTTCAGTTATAATTGGTTTTTTATTTACCAATCGAAGTTGGCAAAAGCAACATTATTTTGTTCTAATGATTTACTTAATTTTACTTCTAAAACTTTGTTTTCAGAGTTGACATTGACACACATGGTTAAATGGCGTCAAATGAATTATTTATTTTAAATTGTACGAACAATATTTTAGATACTGTTATCTTAGATCTATAGTATCATCACCTAACATTATCACACCAGTTTAGGACAAAATGCTTAAATCAATTGTGCAATATATTATCATTGTTCACACCATAAAAATTGAGATGTAGGTAGGTACGACAAACTTTTGTACATGTTGTACCTACGTACCGTACTGAATTAATTTACTAGTTTAGTACAAAACCTTAACTTAAAATGCTTATCTGGCGCAATAAGAAATAAAAATGACGTACTAAAGGCTAGTATATACTAGTTTGTGTTGGCTGTATGACAAGGTATTTGGGCGCCGGCAATTCGAAGAAAACACTACGGTTTTGCCGGCAACGCCCCGCGCCGGTACCAAAGTACACAAGTACCCGCACTTTAAATATATTATAACTTTACAAAATTATACGTAACACAGAAAATCCTAGTTGTCCTTTAAATGTTAATAAGGTACTTACCAAAAAACGTTTGTGCAAATCGCAATCCGACCGAAGCCGACGAATTACACAATTTTACACAAGATTCTTCAGAATCTTCGACTAAGTTTTTTTCGTACACACTGCGTAACACTCACTGAGAATATGCGGTCGGTTATACAGTGTAAATTATTAAATACGCTTCTTCCGAGACCTCCGATTGAGTTTGTCAAACACTGAAACATTATTCGGGAGCCGGCCGGTTCGAAGGATTGCCGCGCGTGCGTCTCGTCTGGCGCCGTTAACACGACTGATCTGGCTCGGCGACTGCTAGCGGCTCGCGGACGCGGCGCGAGTAGCCACGCCGCTGCCCCTCAAACCTCACCCCGCGCGCCAGCGTTCGATGCCATTCACGAATTTCTCTGAAAATACGCCTTGTTGTAATAATATTTCGCGCTCAAAAACTTTATTGTTGTGTTTACTATATATACTAAATTTATGTAGTATTTTCATGGATTTTACTAGTAATTTAGCAAGTATTTAGCGTCGCGCCGGGCGGTGCGGGGTATTTCGAGGAAGGAAATCAGCGCAGCGGCATTCTCGGCTGTGTTCGTACTTGTGTGTTGTATGATTGTGTGAGTAAAGGCGCGGTTGGAGAGGAAAATCGAGGAGGCATAGCATAGCTAGCTAGGCTTATATTATATCAGTTAGTTGCCGGCTGGCGTTTGTGTGTAGAGGTTGGATATTACGTCGCGCGATTGCCAGAACCGGGCGATGCAGTCTATCGACATTCCTGAGTCCGCAGCTTATGGCGCGAACTACGAAATTGAATGCCGCTGCTCGGACGAATTACCTAATTATATTTATTAAAATCATGAAATGCCAAGTTTCATATTTAGGTTCACTTTGAATACTTAAAAAGGCCATACACGAATGAAGATGAAGCATAATTATTGTCAAAATACTCGTAGTAATAGAATATTATGACATATTTTATGTTAGGTTCTACATACATAATAAGATTAAATCATTAGGTAAATTAAATACAAAATAGTAGTATGCCTTAAAGCTTGGCTAATTTAAAAGGTACCAACGATGCGTACACTAAATTTTCAATGAAAGTGTTGGTAATTAATAATTAACTTCCTAAAGTATGTACTTAGGAAAGTAGGAAATAATTAATTAATAGATATTGTTCAGCTCACAATAATTTGAATGCAAGTCGGAGTTTTATTTCTTAATCAAATTATACTATTAAGCGGTTGAAAGTAATTAGTATGAAAGCAGCTTAAAGACATAGGAGCCATTTTGATGTTATCATTTGACGCTCTATGACTTATAAACTGCTTTGAACCGTTGTTTATTTTCCTTTCTTATCGGTCACAAGCCTTTTAAATATAAATGAATATTTTTTTTACTAAATGATTCGTAATCATGTACTTAATATACTATAGGTAGACTTTTATTATATACAATAGGATAGGATGTAATTAGGGTTAATATTTTTATCATATCGGAATTATTACGTATTATGTACACCATAAACAATACCATTGTCTTGGAAGTACCTACTTTTGGTTAGCACAGAAAATTATCAAGATAAAAGATAAAATGGCGTAGGTATGATAGCAGATATTGCAAAATATTAATGAAATGTCAAATTACACCTTGAGTTAACTTAATGCAAGAGTTTTTTAGCCGCGAACTTATACGATATATTGTAGGATGTCCAAGAAATTTTTTTTGGAATCTATCCAATCTTACTTGCTTAGGCTTATACTGCCAAAAAGCAAAAAGCCATCGGGGCTCTGGCGTCCCTTTAAACACAAAGTTGTCCAGATTTTATGCTATTTTTTTTATGGGATTTTTAATGGTCGAAAACAAAACCTAACCTAATAGTTGCTTTTCAAAAAAAGTTATAACATTTTGTTATTATGACTAATAAATAAATATTTAAATATCTATCTAGTTTACAAGGTCGGTACAACATACTTACCTACGATATGTAATATTCACGATTCAACTCTTTTCTATTGCCGTAATTTATTTTGGCATTGGTTCAATATATTTTTTAA
Organism: Leucinodes orbonalis; assembly: GCA_019425675.1. Taxonomy (NCBI): domain Eukaryota; kingdom Metazoa; phylum Arthropoda; class Insecta; order Lepidoptera; family Crambidae; genus Leucinodes; species Leucinodes orbonalis. The sequence continues at coordinate 26,291 of PQWD01003884.1, read as the reverse complement.
ATTTAATGTCATTAAAATGCATATGGCATTTTTAGAAAGGTTCCAAGATATTTTCTATACGTATTAAGGGACTGATCGCCGATTGACCGCTTAGATTGCTAGGTCAAAAGCTATTCTTTGTCGGCAATACGTTTGTCCTACAAACATGTTCGCAATAAACCAAAGGGGTCTTCACGCGGGAATAAAACCGAAACTAAAAGCCGGTACTCGTGCCACTAGACCAGTCAGTAAAATTAATGAAAAAAACGACCTTTTGTAAGTGCAATGACCCCGCTCGGTTTGCGTTGCATTTAATAAAAAAGACATTAATGAATGAACGGCTTCATATATTCAGGTATTATTGCTTCCGGTAGGTATACCTACATATAATTATGGTTTCTATAGATACATCACCTTACTACAAAGTTTATGAATAAATATTCATAATTTTTTTTTCATAAAATAATAATTATTCTTATTGAAAGGGTTTAAATAACGAAGTAGTCTGTGAATAATTCTTTCTGCACCAATTATGGTGTTGTATTAACAACACAAAGGCGAACTTAATGCCTAGATGCATTTTCTACCAGTTGACCTTCGGGTCATGCATAAAATGTTTATTGGAAGCGGTATGCAATAAAGAGAAACTAAAACTATAGCAATATGCAACGAATCTAATACTTATCAGACATGAGAAATTCTGTACATTTTTTTTTTTGTATTACACTTACGAATTTAAAACTGATTTGCATAATAAAGGAGTAAAATATGTAAATAATCCTAATAAGAAATTAAAATAAAATATTGCAGTTTAAGTGCTTATAAATATTTAATTCTTTTCTAATATATTTGTAAGACGAAACAGTTCCGTAAGGAATAGCAACCCTTACATATGCCGTCATTGATATTAAAAACCGTGAAAAAATTAGATGACACTCACCCCAATTATGAACCCGAGTATACTTCAATTAATTTCACATTCATACAACCCTTCCCTAAAAATGATAGCAGGAAGTAAAAATGCACGCGCGCGTAACTAGTTTCGCTCGCCAACAATTGATCCTAACCTACAATTTCGGGCAACAAAACTTTTACAATGTAAACTATATTACATTCAAAATTATGTCCAACAAATCTCTATCGTGGGGGTCCGACTCAAAAATAGGGTGGCCGTTATAATCCGCACCTTTTTTTATTTGTCTATGGTAGGAAACCGTCAAGTTTTACGACGTGTCACTTTTATTATTTTGACAATTGAGACGTTTTGATGATCAAGTTGGACAGGTACATCACTGTTCGTATACAATTTTATCGTGACTTAAATTATGATTACACACATGATGCGCACCCCTTGTCATTTAATTTGGCGCTATTTAAAAAATACTAAATTTAAATGAACGCCCATTAGAGACGACAAGTTAAGTATTTCCTTGATATATTACAGATTGGTGAACTGATTCCTAAGAAAACCTGCGAATAAGTAATTGAATACATAATTAACTCGCGAAAAAACTTTGAAGATAACAAATTGTTAGAACTAGTGTTGTAAAAGAACAGAGTCTTTCAGTCAGGGAAAGAGAGCTCACTCTTTATGAAAAGAACTCAAGACTAAGTACCTTAAATAAAAATTTAGCTTTTCTAAAAATAGTTACTGAGTGCTTTACAAAAGAACTCGTGACTGAATCTTTAAGACTCAGATATTTTACAAAAGTAGTTAAAACTGTGACTACCTATATAGATACTACCAACCATTACAACAATTTGAAAAAATATCCATTGCATTCAGCTCATGTTATAATGCAAATAGAAATCGCGTTCCACAGTTATCAATTAACGTTGGGTACTCACTTGCTAAGATATTTATACTAGTATCTTCACTGGTTTATGAGAAATCAATTAGCAGACCTAGGTTTCTAATGCAAAACCATTCCGAATACTAGAAAGATTTCAATTGTTTCTATTAGTGATATTTTACTTACTAATATTGTTGTAACGTTAAGCTAGTAATATTTTTAATATGTTTTCGGCACCTCTGTTTCTACGAATGAATGGATTAAAGAATAGTCTAAGCTATTAGCTAATATCTTTTATATTGTTATTATACCTTTATGTTTCAAAAATATTGTTTTTCTCAGAAAACTTCTACATTGTCAAAAGGACTCTTGAGATACGGATAATTACTTAATAACTACCAATCAATTAGTTAACAGCCTGTTAACTAATTGAAAAATGCATTAGTATACGATCAAAGACTTGCAGCCACAATTGTTTTCACAAATAATATAATTTCAGTTATATTTCCTCGATAATAATTTCGAGTAGACAACTAACAATCGTCTTTATAGGTACCCATACAAAGTTGACCTGTAAACTTTAGAAGCATCTTTATTGGCCATTATACAGAACAAATCATCAAAACCCGCGCGACCTATTTGCAGCTCATTATACGTCTCCAGTGAGGGGCATGAGCCTACCCGTATAGGATAAATAGGCCGGAGTCTTCCATGAGAGTGCGAACTGGCCAGCTTCACGCACAAATTTTGAATTTCTTTGTAGTAGACGTACGCAGAATTCTGAGGAAACCCTGGCGATTTTCCAGGTTGTCTGGACGCACAGGGTATGCTTATTTGCATATGGGTGCACGCCACTGGATATGGCATCTTATGATGATGGTAGTCGTGATCACCCACCAATCATAAATATATGTCAATGTATGTGTCAAGCGAAGCGGCTCGAACATTTTAGGTTGATATTTCTTTATGATTACCTTCCGGGTTCGATCCCCGGGCAGTACAAACATTTGTGTGCATGATTGAACATGTCTGATTGTAATGGTCAGGGTGTTTTATATGTATAATATGTATGTATTTACAAAAATATATATATATAAGTGTGTTTATTCATTGTTTAGTACCCATAACACAGGCTTCACGCTTGACTTAGGGCTAGATGGCGCTGTGTGAATGTCAGTGGATATTTATTTATTTATTGTTTATCTTAGCGGTAGACCCATATAGTTGTCCACTAGCTAACTACCATACAAATCTTCGATACATTTGTAAAACGCCAATAAAGCTACTAATAAATTATACCGAATATCCCAGGTGGTTGCACTAAATATCAATTTGTCACAACATCACAAGAGATTATCACTATGCAATAGAAAAACAACTTTAATCCCCCCATTATTCGGTTAAGCTTTAAAAATGTTTATAAAATGCATGCGTAACGTCACACGCCGAATGCTGTTTTGTTATAATTTTTTTACTTGTAAATGCGACGGAATAGGGACGCCAATGGGCCGTTGTGTCTTATTCATGAAGTGCCGGCGATTTACGACGTTTCTGATTAACTGGCGTTAACGGCTTTGAAATTTATGTGTAACAACACATCGGGATTTAATAGTCCAGTGTAAGCTGGTCTAGCATCGTGTTATAATTTTATACAACGAGAGATCATTGTATGATGGACCAATGTCAAATTTGTCAGGTCATCAAAATGTTTTAAGGTATGATGTAAGGAACTATTCCATCGATATCTATACGTACAAGCTGTAAAATATAGGTAAATTACGCTTAATTACATAACTAGAAATAAATTTAAAGTAAAAAATATACATTATAATGCATCTTACTAATGCTGACAACACAATACTCGTTTTTCAATAAATAGTGTGATGTTTCTATATCTTCAAAAACTGTGTTATGAAGACACATAAGCTAGACAGCTTTGCTTAGAGCCCAAAATTGCCGCAATTTGAAGGCCCCCGGCTAAATGATACAGATATAGCCAATAAGTGTTCAGTTATAAATAAATAATGTTACTATTTACGATCCGATCTAATCTGTATCCAACAACCTATATGTACTTAAAAATGTTCCCTAGTGTAAATACCCAGCAATATCCTTTACACTGAAATACAAAAGCTTAATATTGACAAACACAATACTGTCCCATTCCAAGAGAGTTTATAATAAAAAGTCATATTCATCTCGCAGTCAGACAAAACAATAGTTAAATACCATAAGCAAAGTACAATAACAATACACGTGAATAGCGGCTTTGTACTTATTTCCATTTCACCCAAAAACTATTTCCCGGTAAGGTCATCCTTACAATATAAAACAAAGCCCTGGATCGTAAATGTTAGGTAGTAAAACCGAAACAAAGGCAAGCGATGCCGTAAAGGGAATATTAGAAAAAAATGTTACCGGGGAAGTCTAATATTTATTGTTTTGTCTATGCCTTTTTGTCAAAGAAGGCTAAGCGCCAACTAAAAGCTTAATTCAAAAGCAAGTCTTAATAGTTTTGCAGAATTAGTTAAGGCTATCGATAAGAACCTACTTAGCTTAATAGATATGTTTTTGATAAACCAATTAGCACATCAAATACATACGTTTCTCTTCGTAAATCCAGTCACTAATAGTTTAGTTAGACCTACTGATAAATGTACACGATTTCTATTTTGTTTTATCCTGCATAGAAGGTGTGTCGCAAAATCGATGTATAATGAACAGGGGAGCTCTGGAGTGGAGGCTATGTCTTGGTAAGCTTATTGTAGGATACCTTCCGGCCCGATGGACTGTAGATTTGCAAAGGATCGTTGGTAGAGGCTGGTTTACATTTTTGTTTAAGCATCACTCATCTTACCTATAGATACTTAAATTAACTCGGATATTTAGATTATTCAGAAATTATTGCATTGATCGAAGTTTTACTTCGTCTACAATATAATACAAGTTCGCTTCGTGCATACCTCGTACTTATAATCCCATCGTTTGTATGCCACCAATATAATGCCTAATTTCAAGCGCAAACAATGTAAGGCATCTGCCAGAGGCGATTCGCAAATATCGATTGCAAACAAAATCGAGCAAGGCTTAGCAGGTGAGCACGAAATCTGACATATGATAGACTTACAAAAGGACTCGCTTACATCTGTAATGTTAATTCAACAAAACTCATTGCAGCTATCGTCTTTTGTTACATTACCGTGGGAAAAGGTGCAAGGTGTCCTTAGCAGGCTTTCCCGATATACTCTCGATTCGGTTTTTGTAGAACCTTACTGTACAGGTTGGGTTAGAGCGCTAACCAGGACAAGCCTTTATGTTACAATATAGGGCACAGGCTTTGCTGTTTGTTATTATACTAATATTATAAACTGAAGAGTTTGTTTGTTTGAACGCGCTAATCTCAGGAACTACTGGTCCGATTTGAAAAATTCTTTCAGTGTTAGATAGTTCATTTATCGAGGTAGGCTATAGGCTATGTATCATCACGCTGCAAGCAATGGAAGCGGAGCAGCAATGAAGAATGTTTCAAAATCAGGGGGGAAATTTTCTTACTTGGAGATTCCGCTGCGTACGCTGCGTAAACGGTTAAAGTTTCGTAAAAGTCATGTATCAGAGTATTGTTACCCTTTTAAAGGTCTACAAAAAAGTCTGCGATAGCATATGTCTATCTTTTAAGGTTAGCTCCCTATAACATATTTTTTGCTAAAAATTTTTTCTAAAATATTGCATCATTTAAATCATTTTGTGAAGCTATTTTCATAAATATGATATCAATCCTTATCTAAATAAATACTTTATTTATAAAAAGCATTTCATTTTCAACAAAATTGCCCTTTACATCATTCAATTAAAATGAATATCTTATGAGATATCACAGTTTTAACTCACCTATATAAACGAAGTAGCGGGTAAAAGAGAGCGTTAGTCAAGTAACTATTCCACGCGGACGAAGTCGCACGCTTAATCTAGTTAACTATAAAACAAAACTGCACATTTATTAAGAGATCAATATCAATAATAATCATGAGAAAAAAGAATCAAAGCAATTTCAAATAGTAGTCTTCAAGTTGTTAAATCATATTTTAATATATTCTCTTCTATTGTGCCTAGGTTCCTAGTTTCCTACAGGTTCAATACATCAAAGAAAACCCGCATACTTAAAATTTGCACAAGTAATAAAACATACTCCGAAGTGCAATTGCAGCGTCATCTCACCCGCACTCAATAATGCAGTGTGTCTATTCCTATGCAGTCGGTCGATGCGGTTGTTGCGACCTGGTATCGGGTTACAATTGCATAGTACGATACCCCCGGGATCATCTCGGGACATGCTAGGGGACATGTATGAACTTGGCGATCAACCTCGCCGCATTTTTCTGCTTTTATTACAGTTGATGCATTTTGTATATCTGCTTTGACGAGATTGGGGAGCAAACGAACCAGGGAGTCTTTAAGTGTAGCTAGTAAAATAACCGGGAATAAGGGACCTAACATCTGTTGTTTCGGGTGACGAGCGCAGAGACGGAAAAATAATGACTATCGTTCTTCTATCTGCATCTATAATGGTCAGGCGTATCACTTGCCACCAGGTGAGCACACTGACCTTACCTTTCACTTATGGCATTTAAAGAGGAAGGTATACGAACTTTTCTTAAAGGTTCCTATGTCATATTTTTAAGGGAATACCGCTACTGGGTAGTGCGTTCGGGTAGTATTGAAGGCATATTAAGCCGTTGGTCTCAGAATTTAGGTTAATCCATTAACACATGCTTAGCAGTGAATTGAATGAAGTTGTTTGAGATCCAAAAGGGAATCCATAGAAGAAAGCTACAACACAGTCATCATCAGCTCATTGTAACGTCCCCACCTAGGGGCACGAGCCTACCCGTAAAGGGTGATCAGGCCTTAGTCGTGCACGCGGGCCCAGTGCGGGTTGAACGACTTAATGCACAACCTTTGAATCTCTTCGTAGGCGTGCGCACGTTTCCTCACAATGTTTTACTTCACTGTAAGAACCTCGAATAACGTACATATATTTTTGGAAAATTCTAAAACACATTGGTACAACACAGTCATCCTTATGTTAATGTAGTCCTTATAACGTTACCTTAAAGTGATGCTATATGATAATATTATTACATGCAATGAACTGACGCAAATAAAAGCATATTTTTTTGTAAATCCCTGACTACGGAATTTGAGTGAACATCGAATTTCAACACTCGGACGGCGGTACAAAGTGTAACTATGAAAACAATATTCCACATTCCAATGTAACATAAAAACTGAGCTACAATAGTTTTGTAATAAGTGATTCTTTATGAAATAAATACGTTTTTACCAATAAAATGTATGAAGACTATCCCAGGTTATAAATCTACTTGGTTGAGAGTTATCTGCACCCGCCAATATCTAGGCTAGGCTTCCATAAGTAAGGTTACCAAGTCTAAAGCTAAAGAAGGGGGGGGGGGGGCAACGCCCAAGCCGAGGTTCGAGTCCTAGAGCCATCTGCGCTCGCCAATTACCCGGTGAAGCTGTAAAGGCCATCTGCGGGCAACAGCAGTAGTCAAACCGAAAAAGCTCAGACCACAACGCTACCAAGGCATTATATCTGATATGAGCTTTCGCTCAGACAATATTATATACTTTTGAAGTAAACGCTCTTTTAGTGTACTTTTCCACTGTCTATAGAACTTGCTGCATTTCACTTTCCAGCACCTAGTACTTTCAGCTGCGTGTTCTCTATCCGTCAGTCTATTCGGATTCAAAGGATATGAAGCAACGCCGTCAATATGCAACTTTGTATTCTCAGTGATTTCCGAGGAAGGAATTCCATGGACATAACCCAGTTATGGCTAGGTTGTCGGTACGTTAGCAACTGCGTCAACAAACCGACGAAATATAGACGTGCGTTTGTTACATGTACTTATAATATACCATTGTGATAGTGACGGGACTGTTGACGAATTAGTTCACAGATACGACAAATCGTACATGTCTTTCTTCTACCTATTTGGATCCACTAAGAGTAGGTTTTCCCAATATTCCGCCAGTTATCCCGGTCCGCTTATCTTGTCTATTTTCCAGCAACCTTTTACAAGTCATAGATGCATTAACGCAAAGAGCGTTCTACGCTTACGGTCTCCAATCCAGAACTCGTCCGCTCCAACGGACATCGGTTCTGCGACTTACTTGCCTCTTTTACTTGTTGATACGGGAGTGTACTATTAAAAAACTAGACTATCTCCGACTGGCGACTACATTTGTGACTTCAGAAGTGTTATTTTTTTTTCTAATTATATTTTCTATCCATTTTTCCATCTACAAGGCATGTTAACAACCCTACGTAAAGCCAACATGGTACTTAATATATTTAGAAAATATTTGTGAATATAATTTAATATAACATTTCCGCTCGCAAAAATGATGAAAAAATCCGGTATGTATTTTTTTATGTTACAAAGTGTAAGTCAGGTGAGCACCTGATGGTAAGTGATGAAGCCTGACCATGATAGAGTGGTGTTGATAGAGACCAACAACTGACAGACAGTTATTACTCTCCTACCAATGCCGCACTACACCCGTCACCCAAGTCAACAGATGTAAGCTCTCTTAATAATTTCTAAGTAATATAACAAAAAGTCCCCGGTAGGTACCTTTAACTTATGACATTAAATTCAATATATTTGCATGTCTGATGTACAAAAAAATATACCAATATTAAAGGCACATTCATAATAATATTACTATCAATATGTTGACAAATAACTGGCTTCTTTATTATTATTACAACCAAAACAAATTTCAACATATTAAAGTTCAATAAACTAAGTGATTAAGTAATCACAACCAAGAAGTCATCATCATCATCATCATTACAGCCTAATTATGTCCACTGCTGAACGAAGGCCTCCCCTAATGATTTCCACGCGGACCGATCTCTTGCAGTTGACATCCATCTGCTACCCGCCACCTTAACCAGATCATCCGTCCATCTGGTTGGGGTCGCATACGCGCTTCGCTTCCATTACGTGGACGCCACTCGAGAACCTTTCCGCCCCATCGGCCATCGGTTCTACGCACTATGTGCCCTGCCCACTCCCACTTAAACTTGCTAATCCTCTGGGCTATGTCGGTCACCCTATTTCTCCTACGGATATCATCGTTTCGGATTTTATCGCGTAGGAAGACACCTAACATAGCCCTCTCCATAGCACGCTGAGCAACCTTGAGTCTATTCAAGAGGCCCTTACCATGAAGTAATTCCGTTAAATAAGGTTTAATTCTACGCCGACCTTTTCTTAATGATTCTTTCTATGTAGGTAGGCATTTCATAGAATTGCCAAAATGCCCTAGCAGATCTCACTTAATCTTTGGCCAAGAGTCCCTTAAAGTAGACACAAGTGGTCATTCAGTGCTGTAACTATGCCAATATTTGTTACCTATGGCATAAAAGGAGTACACATTCTGAAACTTTGGACGAAAAGAAGGCGACTTTCACACGTCGTTTTGACGCTTTTGTTATTTTAAGTTATTCTTTTGTTGTAAAAATGATAAAGCTTTGTATTTCGTTCATAATCTTGGGTGATATGACAAACACACAAAGATGGACAGCAAGACTTAAACATCAACGCCGCACTGCGCCCTCATGCCGATACACAAAGGTGCAAAATACTTCTGTTTGACGGTACGATATTCGATATTAATATCGCAATCGCCATCGTCATCATAAATTTTGTACTGGGATTATTCGTAGTATCGCGATTATGTGTGAATTCCGCGCACCGTTTAGCCAAATGTTTATCTTGTTCACCCAATTACTTATAAATGATAACTTACATCGATAACTAATCGATTCAAGATTCCCTCGGCCTACTCATGCCGTTGTCGAATTTTATCGATATACGCCCGAATTTGGAATACTATCGATAAAGTATATCGATGATAAGATAACTGTTTATAATTTTGAATGCTCTTTGAACGAATGTGTATAAATTTTATCAATTATGTGAACCCAATTCATATTTTTTTAATTTTTGTTTTTTAACTGGTATGTCAATAGCAATAAACAGGATTTGTTTGCGTTAATTTGAAATTGGCTTACACGCCATGATTCCTTTCTTTTCATATAATAATAGGCCGGTTCAATCAATCAATCGGCCCACCATCGTCCACTGCTGAACATAGGTCTCCCCCAATGAGCGCCAATCATCCCGGTCCTGAGCAGCCTGCATCCAACTTCCACCAGCCACCTTACTCAAATCGTCGGTCCAATGGGTAGCCGTACGTCCCACGCTGCGCTTGCCTAAGCGAGGTCGCCACTTTTCGGCTCCATCGACCATCTGAACGTCTGGAGACATGTCCGGCCCACTTCGACTTCAGCGTGCTTATTCTCCGACCAATGTCGACACAGGCCAGTTGATTACCGGCAACATGACAAAAAGACCTGTTAAATTTATAGCTTCGGCTCGTAGTCTTTTGAGCCAAATTTGTAACATATTCAGCTGCAACATCAGCATATTATTCTAACCTACCAACCCATACATCAGAGCGCAACTAAGTCGAATTTCTTTAATTTCCCGGTGCAGTGGTGGGTGTCTGCGAAGAGCGTGCCAAGTAGGCCATAATGAAGACACACGGGACGCCGCGTCTCGGTCACGTCTGCTTACTTCGAATACATTGCACTTTACATTGTATTTGATAATAATGAAATTGATTAAAAATAATAAAATTAATATTTTATAATTAAGTATAGGTAAGTACAGTCATTAGATTTTGGTGATGAAAATTGTATTCCAATATGCCGTTAATATACACAGAGAGTGTGCACAGAGATTATGATTAGTAAGTATATGCAAAGTGAGGTATACGAAAAAATAATCGCAAATATTTTTTCGTCAGTAAAGCTACTATTGTTGACAAATCAGCTAACGTTCTGAAGGCTTGGGACTATTGATATTTCAGAAGGAATCTTGTAATATGATGTCGGTTTTTCAGATTGTCGGGAAATACAGGATATGCATAGCTATTGGATTATATGGAGAGCACGCCACTATTACGAAGTAAATAAATTGTACTTCATACAAAAAGCGTCAATCTATGACCCTATCGTCTACTATAATCTATCACGGTCGCGAAATAGCTTAAATATTACAACACTGTACAAATCGACAACCGAGATTCCGTCCTCGCCGTCGCTGTAGGTTCGCACAGTCCCCCCTCGCAAGGCCCTAAGCTGAGGTTCGAGTCCCACTCTGGAACGCCATTAGGCTCGTTGTGTAAATTTTGGGGCTAAGAGCCATCTGCGCTCGCCAATTGGCCAACAGCAGTAGTCAGTTCGAAAAAAAAATTAAAAGCGTCAATGTATACTGCGAAGGAGTTCAGAACGCGGCAATTTTTCCCGTCCGGTTCTATATTTAGGAGTGTCCATTGTTACGTGTGACCCGGATTGTGCAACTGCGTTTAAATGTTTCCTAGTTTATGAAAATAGAATGCTTAGCGCGTTAATTGGTCGCTGTCTACCGCTGCAATGGCTGCGTTCCGGGATATTAGAAACAAAACTTTTTAGTAACATAGTAATAGGCAAGGAAAAATCTGAGCGTCGGTGGCTCATTGGTGTGTACTGTTGCTTTCTAACCTAGAGGGCGCAGGTTCAAACCCCGTTACGTACCAATTCGTTTTCGAATTTTGGAAATTCTATGTACGTTATGCGACGCTATTACGGTGAAGGAACATCGTGAGGAAACCTGTGCACGCCTGCGAATAGATTCAAAGGTTGTGCCATGTAAGAAAGTCATGGTTTTATGATGGAGACCAGAGAAATCGAGGGAAGCTATTTTTTATCTTCGTTGTATATGAACCGATTTTAATGATTATTTTTTTCGTAAGATAAAGGATACTTCATAGATAGTCTCATGATAAGTAAATCAGAGTTTGATGAAGGTAGACCAGAGAAATCGCGAGGAACTTTCATAAATCGTAGGTGACTCAAAGCAACTACTACTTCATTACCTACAGTACATTAATGTTAAAAATATTAGCCTAAACAGTAGCGTTACGTTTGTCGTTGTGAAAGCTCTGTACACACTAAGCTAACCTTTTTCCTTACTCACCACGAAGTATGGACTTTACCGGAAACTACTCACAAACTTTAAGGACCACTCACAAAATTATGCTTAAAATCCAGCAGTGGACTGTTAGCTGCTGAAGCTCGTTTATAGACATCGTTCTGTGTCATATCAGACAAATCGATATCAAATACAAACCCTATCATTGTTGAAAATTGTATGAAATTTCCCTCACAGCAATATTCATATAAATAGTGCGACCGACCCACTGATCTCTATTCAGGCTTGTCATTAATAAGGAATTGACAAATTCCCACTTGGCAAAGAGCCACGCGATGATTTTTGTATTATTTTCAAACAACGATTCTGAAACATTTTTATAAAATTATGTCTATCGCTGGCGCATTAAAATAAATTGTTTGGGAACACTGGTTATGTATTTGGATTGGAATGGTAAAATTATGTTTCCAGTTCTAACATATTGGAGCGTCAGTGGATCATTGGTGTGGGCTGTTAGCTTCAGACCAGGAGGGTGCAGGATGAAACCCCACCTCGCACCAAAGCACCTATTTAGTGTACCTATAATACAGGCTTCACGCTTAACTTGGGGCTAGTTGGCGATGTACGAAGTCAATGGATATTATGTAGGGCCCGCGTAGATGACTAAGGCTTATACACCCTACATGGGTAGACTCGTGCTCCTCACTGGGGGCTCAGCTGATCATGATTTTGGAAACAATTAGTTTTACTTAATCTTTCTTAAACTTAAACATCAAAAATATGAAGTTTAACCCATTAAACGCCGAGAATCCAGACACAATAGAAAATATAGAAAACTATTGTGTCTGGTGCCTCAAAGCGTCATTGGCGGTCAAGGGGCTAAGAAAGCTTAGAAAATGTTTGCTTATTGTATGATCCTACTTACTTTTCATGTCGGTTTAGTAAGTTGTATTGGCAGCGGGCAAGTTTCTAATGCAGCAGAACTGATGTAACCGATGGGGCTCACCACAGACATCGGAATAACAATTAGACCGGACGAGTCGCTAAGTTTATAAGAAGACCCAATGTCGCAATTTCAACTTACACACACACATTAAAAATACTTACACTTAATAATATTACTCGTCATTGGTCAATGTTTACCCAATCACGGACACCTTGAACGCGGTGATCCATGCGGGGAAGCGTTATATCGATAGATGTCGATACTTTTTCTATTACCTGCACGAAGATTCAAAATAAAAATCCTACTGTTAATTTTGGGTAACGTGAAATAAATGTTAATTTTAAATGAAATATATTATTGGTGTATTAATAATGTTAGGAACTTTAATAATATTATTTAAACATATTATAAGCCGCGTAGCTTTATTCATTTTATTAGAACTATATTATCGATCGACGTATGTATATCATATCATCGCTAAAAATCAATACAGCGAAAGTAAATTTTAATTACATTTCAAGAGATAATGTTTAGAATGAAAATATATATTTTTTAAATAGCAACACCCAATGCAGATACGAGTATGTACGAGTAGATATGGTAAAATTAACATAAATATTTGTCTTGTAAAGGGTTACTTATTCCATGTTATAATAAACGTAAAAACTTACAACGCTGATCTTCTGGGAACCTTAAATATTAGATACTATTACATAGAATAGCTTCAGAAAAGGGCAGACATAATATAATGTAAATGTTAAAAAGTTATAAAATAAATCACTATTTGTTCATTATTTTTAAAATCCTTACAACCACATTCACAAATTAAAAATGGCCGTGGCGTGTTCACAGTCACCATTGATAAAAAGCCAATAGCCGTCGTGATTCTTATCAACTTTGTTCGCTTATTTGTACTTATGTTTTTAAACAAAACTTAAATATCGAATAAAAGATATAAATAACTTTATATAAATAAAATAGCCTCAAAATATTTCTTAAATACTGTTAGTAGAATCGAGGATATAAAAAAATACAAACGTAAAATAATAAACAAAAACCTTCCGCTTCCATACAAGACTGCATACGAATATATCGATAGGTGGGTCGATAAAATGGTTCTCACTAGGCGTTTGTACCAACGGACGCGGTCAGGGGCCGTACTACCGAATAATGGTTCTAGTGGAACACGAGTAATGTTCGCTAACCATTGCGCGCATATTATGAATTGCGAACCGACGAACAGTTAGCACAGCCGCATTGTAATATAACTACCGAGATCGTTACAAAGAATTTACAGTGATATGTTTTCATGAATAAAAAACGGACGATTCGTTTAAATATCCTTTTTTAATTATATAAATCAAAGTTTTCGGTTCTTACCTGTGAAAAGTTATTCCATTATTTGCTAAATTTACTAAATCACTGCGATGATGGCATGTTACTATTGCACAGGACGGCATTTTGGAAAATAAACGGTATTTTCTTCTAAAATGCGTGCGTCTGGACGCGACTTACACAGAGTGTAAACTGGCAGCCAGTGTATGCTCGTTGAGCTTACATTTGTCGCGCTTAAAAACGCGGCTTGCCCCATCTCCTGTATTGGGAAATCTGTGGGGCTCACAAAGTCTGAACTCTGAAGTCACTCAGTCTTGACAAGTGTAGAATGCAAACATTCGATTAATATTTCGTATTTGTATTTGTCTGGGTGTTTTGTTTACTGTTTTGCATATGTGTAAGAAAAAAATGTTTAAATATGTTAATCCGTTGTTAAGTTCCCTTTGTTCAAGCTTCTTGCATAATTAGGGGCTAGATGGTACTGTGTGAAGATTTGTAGACATTCACTAAAACGTATGGTTAACATTTTTTATTTAATTATATTGCACAGGAAATGTTAATTTAGTTTTCAACGCAACGGCAACATTATGTATTGAACAGTCGTTACGACAAAATCTTCATCATTGTCATCAGCCTATAACGTGTCACTGCAGGGCTAAGGCCTTCCTACACAGCCAAGCTATCATCATCATTATCTCAGCTCATTTAGGTGCTCCACATTGCCGTTAGAGATTTTTATCGCATTAGCACAGCATGCAGTGTAACGCTAGCCGATAGTGGCGCTAACTCCAAAACGCAACGAGCCAAGAAACTGATGGAAACGTTGAAGTACCATTATCCGTATTAATTCAGCGTGACCGGTACATAATTAAGATCGCAGGGAGATACACCGGCTCGGTCATATACCTGAATTATCGGACATGTCGCTAATAACGATGGTTTCATTAATTGCGAGGATTACCGTCTGGATGAGTTCTGTGCAATGACCTGACAGGTCGTTGTTGTGTAGTTTACTGCTACGATTAATTATTATTTCAAAGGGGACATCACTTTGTGCAATTTCGTTAGTACCATGAGCCATCATAGACGTAACTTTAGTATGATCAATTCAATCACAAATATTTTGGAGGAAATCTTCGGCACTTTATATAAGCAATTCCATTAGATTTATTTTGGAGCAGATACTCGGTACCGAGTCGAAGAGCGTCGGTGGCTCAGTGGTGTGGACTGTCGCCTTTCTACCGGGAGGGCTGAGGTTCAAATCCGACACGTACCAATGTATTTTTTTGAAAATGTATGTACGTTATCCGAGCTCTTACGGTGAAGGAAAACATCGTGAGGAAACCTTCATGCACGCCTGCGAAGAGATTCAAAGGTTGTGTGTGAAGTCGTCCAAACCGCACTGGGCCCGCGTGGACGACTAAGGCCTAATCACCCTATACGGGTAGGCTCGTGCCCCTCGGTGGGGACGTTCAATGAGCTGATGGTGACTCGGTACCGTGCTCGAAAAAGTATTATTAGTAACAAGTACGGACCCGACAGCCAACCAGATGGATGGATGACCTGGTTAAAGTGGCGGGTAGCAGATGGATGTCAACTGCTAGGGATCAATCCGTGTGGAAATCTAATCATTTCCACGTGGACTGATCCTAGTCAACTAACTCCCTAATACATGCTGTGATGATAATGATATGGAGCAGATATTCGGAATCGAACTTTTTTCGACTGGAAAAGGTTTCCATTTTATTCCCACTTCCACGACATATAATTAATGTTGAAAAGTATCCGAAACAAAAGAATTGATATTATGAACTTTTAGCACAGAACAGATATCTATTAAAACATCGCGAGACAGTAACACTTGTCGACACATACAATAAAATATAATATAATGTCTCATACTCGTAAACTGTCCGCAAATGAGTTAAAAAATAGGTCAAGTGTGAGTCAGTCTCCCACACGATGGTCTCTATAAAATATCCAATATTAATATATCAAATTTATGTTTTTTAATACTTGACTTCATATTTTGTGATTATTTTAAAACGTTGATCTGTTTCTATTAATACCTGAGGCACAGGTCTCAGTATCATTTTATTCTCTGTTTTAGCAATTGTTTTTTCGTTACGGTGAAAACAGAAAACCACAATTTAAAAAAAATATATTTCTGTTTTTTTTCTGTTTATTTACGCGGGTTCATATAGGGGGCGAAGTCATAAGAAATCTTTTTATAAAAGTTTTAATAGGTCAGCAAACGCCTAACCTAGTGTTATTTCTCCATTTAACTTGATCTAGCCTTTGTGTGTGTGTATTCGTGTGTGCGTGTTTAATTAATGTGTTTCTTCATTTGACCCGATCGGAAATTCCTTAGTACATTTTCAATTGACGCCACAATACAACAAACTCACAATCTACACTAATACAGCTTTATGTAACATTTATTACGAACCCCAAAATTGTTGGATTACGAGAGTATAAATTACTACCAGAATAATAGCTTTAATGATTTACTCAATGTCAAACTTTAATTTGTACAAGTGTTCATATTTACAGTTACATTCACATGTAGCGTGAAGTTCAATGATGTAAAAAAGTATGGATTCGTGATATGCTCACAAAACATCGAAAAGTGTTCCGAATGCAGTGACAGCACACATACACATATTTCGAAAGAGCGTACATTTACTAAAAAAGAGTACAACTGTACTCTTTTCGGCGGTTCGTTTTGAGGCACGATGGCGTATCTACCTTTATATATACAGAATATCATTGGTGAAATAATGTAACGTGGCTGCTCCAATATTTATCTACGCGGGCTCATATATAGGGGCGAGGTCATAAGAAAAGTTTTAATGTAAGGAACAGGTAACCTATGATAAGTTGTTTTCTCGTCACCACTACGTTTATTTCAGTATTTTTTTTTACAGAAAGACATATTTGGTTATTTATTGAAACTCCATCTAGCCTAATATATTTGCCAACAGCCCCATTCTTAAAACTTAGTACACAACACTCCTGTTGAGTCGACCTATTCGTACGATAGCCATGTGCACTTCAATTGTGAGTGTTAATAAATAAATAAATATCCACTGACATTCACACAGCGCCATCTAGCCCCAAGTTAAGCGTGAAGCCTGTATGGGTACTAAACAACGGAAAACATACATATTATACGAAGAAAACATCCAGACCAAATGTTTGTTCTGCCCGGGGATTGAACCAGGAACCTTTTTCTCTCGCCAATAACGCATTTCTTATATTGCTATTTATCACCATAAATATATTATAAGGGATTTTGCACGTTAAACATTACTAACAGAGTGTATAATCGTGCATAGTTTAAATTTCATATCAGCCTAACTAAAAATTGTGCTTTAGCTTGTAGACGGCAGGTTGATGCTGAAAGGTTTCCTGGCACACAGAGGTTTAAAGGACTTTTGGAATATGCTTCTGATTTGATAATGTTACTATTAAAGTTGTTTCGACAAACCCAAAATATTTATTCTATATTTATAAAGGGTGTCCTTAGTCGTCCACGTGCGGCCGTTTTCACGCACGATCTTTGAAACTCTTCGCAGGCGTGCGCAGGTTTCCACGCCATATTTTCCTTTACCGTAAGAGTGTCGGATATCGATATCTGATATATCATAAAGCATATTTATTTCTGCATGGGTCGGCATCGACCGGATTTGATATATTTTAATAAATTACCCAAAAAAGACAATAAATAGTCTTTAATTAAATATAATTTCATTGTTAAATTATAAAATAAATTACGTTTAGCAATGGCAAGCCATTGTCAAATGTCACCGTAATGTATGACTCACCATCGGCAAATTAATGTTACCACCTCACAAAACATTCGAAAAAGTGATCCGAATGCAGTGACACTAACACACATAATTCAAATGAGCGTATATTTACCTAAACAAAAGAGTACAAACTCTTCGGCGGTTCGTTTTTGAGGCACGGATGGCGTATCTACCTTTATATATACAGAATATCATTGTGTGTGTCTTGCAAATTATATAACCAATTAGATTTTAGGTCTTTACAAATGTGGTATATTATAATAACTATTCTTCCTACCTGATCGCATGTGATTAAAGGATCTGCATCAATTATTACATAAAGCTTAATATTCCTCTTTATTGATATTTTAGAATTCGTGGAGACAAAATTACAATAGATAAAATAGTGGTAAGAATACAAAAAATCTCTCTTTGATCGTCCAAATATAAAACTGTTAATTTACCATTTAACCACTTTTTGACCCTATTAATGCCAATGACACCTAAAGACGTCAGAAACAATAGATTTTCTATTGTGTCTGGATTCCTGGCGTTTAATGGGTTAATTTAATAGTAAGCAGGTAAACGCTAAGAAATTCACATAGTAACAGATAATATACGTAATTTATTATGTGTCCAATACCACATATTTGTAATTAATTGTGTGACGTTAGATAGTATTGTAGCCTCAAACTAGGTATTTGGTTTCACACTTGTTAATTTATGCCACGTAAAATGTCTGTTGTAAGTGAAATGTGAAATTCACAGATTTTTAAACTAACCTTTAGTTTCTAAATCTGTGGTGAAATTATTCTTGAACACTGCATCTTATTGCATATTCAACAACAGGCGATATCAAAGCAAGGATAATTCAGTCATTCTTCGTCGATTTCGTCGTGAACGAAATATTAGTTGTAAATTTGTTTCGTCCCTATGGAAGGAACGTGTTGTGGGACGAATCACTGAATTAGCCGAAAGCAATTTTACAAAAACAATTTTCTCAGAATAAAGTGGGATGTCTACAAAGTTACAAGTGGTATCTCGCCTCATGAAAAAACATCTTTGTTTCAGTGTAGCCTTGAAAGTTTGTCTGGTCATATAAACATATATAAATATAATAAAACAATACATTTAATATGATAATAAGTCTGCTAACCTATTTACTCACTAATACATATTAGAATATCCTTTTCACTTATTAATTTCGAAAACAACTGTGCAAAGCTTATTAAAATTTGAGACAGGCAAAATCTCGTTTCTTCTTATTTTCTTCGATTATATTTGTCTGATGTATAAATTAATGATAGATATAATGTATTTTTTTCACATTATTCAAATGAAATAGGCTAGTAACAACACAGTCCACCTGATGTTATCTTATTGGCGCCACATAACATTAGTGCTGTTTTTATGTACTTTCAGATAATGAGTATAAGATACCTAACAACTTACAACTCGGTGACGGGCGCAAGGCGGTGGTTTTTTTGAGTGTACTGGACGATCAGGACGCTCGTGATACGCCTGACCATTACAGAGCGGCATTAAAGGAGACCAAAAACTGATAGACAGTTATTATTCTCCGTCAATGCCGCACTGCGCCCGACACCCGAGCCGATAGATGTTAGGTATCTCATACCCGGTAATTTCACTAGCTACAGTGCCCTTATCCCTAAACACAAAAGTCCAAAACACTCCTGTTTCACGGGACGATATCTGACACTGCGGTGGTAGCTACCTAGACGACTCAGTATCGAGTCTACCACCCATCTAGCCCTAATTTAAGCCCTTTTAGCCGTAATTGAAGCCTGTAGTATGGGCACTAAACAACGGATAAACATACTTATATACTTTTTTTGTAAATATGTGTTTTCTATGTATTTTATATACATACATAGAAAACAACCAGACCAATACAAACATACATGTTCATGGACACGAATGTTTGTACTCGTACTGCCCGGGGATCGAACCCGAAACCCTTGGTGTAGTAGCCGACGTCTCAACCATTACACCAAATGGGTCGTCGAATACAATAGTTTCTTTTAATACAGCATTTTGAGACGGTCAGTTCACTCACCAGGTGGTAAGAGATACGCCTGACCATGATAGATGCAGTGTTGAAGGAAATGAATAACAGTAGGTAGAGCCGAGGTACACCCGAGACGCCAGATGTTAGGTCTCTTATATCCGGTAATTTTACTAAATATTGGGTACTTTAAAAGCTCAGATAGGTGTTCCAACTTAAAACACTTCATTTGCACGGGTGGCTGCATACCAGACCGAACTGCCGTCAAAAATAAAAACACACTATAAATAGCAATGAAATCCATAGTTTTATTGTTCCCAGTAAAACACATTCCATAGTCCACGCATTCCAGGTTACGCAATAAGTTCATTACGACTGCAATGCTCGGCCGGCGGCGTTTTCTCGTAAGTTGTGACGTCACAGCTCATGAGAAACGGTGTGGGTTACATCCCGCAGGAACAAAGGCGCGGCGCATGCCTGCGCAGCGCGGGAGTTTGTTGACACTGCGCAGGCGGCGGTGTCCCCAAATTATGCAATGCTGGGGACATCACTAGGTGGTAGACTCAGTACTGAGTTGTCTTGGTAGGTAACACCACAGTGCCAGATGTCAGTCCGTGAAATAGAAGTGTTTTACAGCCTGTGTTTCGGAATGAGGGCACTGTATCTAGTTAAATTACCGGGTGTAATAGACCTAACATCTGTTGTCTCGGGTGTCGGGCACAGACGCAATGCAGCATTGATGGAAAATAACAACTGGCTATCGGTTATTGGTCTCAATCAATGGCACTCTGTCATTGTCAGGTGTATCACTTACCATCAGATGAGCGTTCTGACCGTCTTGCACACTGTGTAACATAAACAAAAGTTTTAAGGCTTCAATACTCGGCGAAACACACCACAAAGAATTATTTCATGTCTGTTATTTTTAAGCCTGCGTCACTTCGGTCGAGCTGGCTGTAGTTGGTAAATTGTTTAAAACTTCTCAAAGATTTTATGTTAAAATATTCAGTAATTTCACTGTATGTCTCATCATTCGACCATAAAATTGATAGCTGTTATAATCGGAGAAATAAGTGTGTTTAAGTTACCTAGGAAGTTTTAGGAAGCATTTATCACGTATAAAGATTAAGTTTTTCTTTCCTATTTCCCCAAAAAATCCTATGATATTCATAAACAAGAAAGATATCCAATCTTCCTCACTCCCACATCGTCTTAAGTAATAAATGAATGATTCCTCATATACTGTTTCCCTTCGTGAAAAGTCTTGGGAACTAACCAATGTGTGGTAACCATAGTACTGTCGGCGGAAAGGCGGGAACGCTCACGGAATACGGCTGCTCAGACGCAGCCCAGACAAGCGCAAGCGCCATTTTTACATCGCCTTCCTGTCAGGGTTGGCGCAAAGTGACTCACAAGTGTCACTTTCCCGTCACGTGCCAACCCTTATGCATCATGAATTAGGATTTATTGGCTGTTTGACTGGCCCTTTAGTGCCGTGGTGAGCTTTCTTGACAACGGCGATTAGGGGTGTGGTTTGGCCTAATTTTTAACGTTGTGGCTAAGTTGTTCTCTTCCTCCAAACCTCGTGCTTGTCAAATGTATTTCGAAAACTGGTAAAAGTTATTGAACTCCTGATAAGGCTTTGTTTTGGTTCGAAGAGCAGTGGTACTAGGTGGTAGACTCGGTACTGAGTAGTCTAGGTAGGTACCACCGAAGTGCCAAATATCGGACGGGATGGGATGCGGACACTGTAGCTAGTAAAATTATTGGGGTACAGGCTTGATAACGGGTGCAGGATAGTTTTGACGGAAATTAACGACTCAATGGTGACTGTTGCTTTCCGATCTGGAGGTTGTAGATTCAAATCCCGCTATGAAACGTACACCTTCGAAAATTCGAAAAGACATTGGTCTCTTTGAATTTTCGAAAATGTACGTTTACTGACGCCCTTCGTCCATCGTGAGGAAACCTGCTCACGCCTACGCTGAAATTCAAAAGTTATGCGTGAAGTCCGCCAGTCCGCACGGGGCCCGTGTGGACAACTAAGGCGTATGTAATAAAAACATACTATGTATATACACTTTATGGGTAGGCTTGTGCCCGTCGGTAGAAACACATTTAATGAGCTGATGCATGAATTTCCGCCTCATTATATTACATCATAATGATTTTTAGTATTTACATAGTGTCAACCCTGATTCCAGTAGCTTATTTAATGATGACTAATGACTTCACAGTCGCGCACTGTGTAGCGGGATGACTTGATTTAATAGAGTGCAGTTTATGTTTAGACATCGTGACGTAACGGGCCTCCGAGAAACAGGAAAGTGTTTCTGATAATAGTTAAGTGATACAATCCGTGTTGTTATTCAGTTGTATTATTTACCTATTTCTTCTAATAGATGTCATAAATTGGCAGACTACGATGTAATAAAAGGCAGACCAAAAATGTTCATAAACAATCATAACTTTTAGCCCATTTTACGTCTTCTTCGAAAGGCAAGAGCCTATATACCCGTATAGAGTGTATAGGCCTTACTCGTTCACGCGGGCTAAGTGCGGATTGTTCATAGACAATATTTGTATCCTTTTCTTTATAGATTCAATTAAAGCCGATTGCTGAAAGAAATCCGATAATCTTCGCTTTAAATAAAACATGTTTAAACTGTATTTATGATTACAAATACTCACTCACTATTGTTAAATTACTAAACCTACTACGTCTTGCACAACACCAAATATGTTACAATGCGCCCTTAATCATTACTTGTTTAATACGAACAAAAAAATGTTACGAAATAATTATCCATCCGCACGCAAACACAGACATATGTTTTATATTGAAAGACGTTAAAAGGCCCCTTGGGTGACAATATTTCATGCAGAAACAGTACCAGCGGTGTTGCGTAATATTCCGTAAGTGTGACGCGTTAATGTTTTACATCATAATGGGGGTATTTAAGAAAAGTTTTAGAGGACCTGTCTCCAATGTCACTTAGTCCGTAAGACCAACCGACTTAAGTAATTCCGTCATTAATTTTCAAAGGTATTTTTATAACCTCGGTCGTCAATTTGAAAAATACAATACAGTATTCAATAGAAAAGTATAATCATATACATATACTAGGTGGTAGACTCGACATGAGTCATCTGAATAGGTACCACCGCAGTGCCAGATATCGTCCCATCAAATAAGAGTGCCATTCACATTTGTGTTTCGGGATGAGGCGTAAAATTACCGGGTATAAGATACCTAATATCTGTTGTCTCGGATGACAGGCGCAGAGCAGTGTTAACGTAAAAATAATAACTACCTACTGCTTTTAATTTCCTTCTGTCATGGTCAGGCGTATCAGTGAGCGCACTGACCGTCCCGCTTACTTATGACATAAAAAATGTTAAGCCGTCGGTCTAGTAACGAAAAATTTTAAATTATTGTTGCCATTTACTATTCACTATATGGTAACTGTGGTAAATGATGCTGGTGTAGGAATAGCATTTTTTCTGTTATTTGTTAGCAAAAAACAAGATAAAAAAATGGCGGTCGTTCATAAAAATCATGGCGTCGCAACTCGCAGTGTTGCCAACTTGATAACTTTACGAAAAAGCTAAAAAAATCCAAAGTAGCTTGATTGGTCTTTATTTATCAAAGATCACCTGCCTTGGCTTTTTCGAAGATGCATGTGTAGGATGCTCTTTTTGACCAATCTATTCGCGTTTTTTTTTTTATTGTATCTGTACATCATTAAAATAAAGCTAGGTCTATAAAGGTGCTAAGTTGGCATCACTGCGGCGTCGTAAGTTTGTGTAGAAACTGACTATCGGGTCTCATCCACTCAATAAGATACCTAAATATTCAACTTGTAATAAAATCTTAATTTATTATGTATTACGCAAACACGCGGTGTGCGTCTGGTTATCATTGTTGAATGTATGTCATTAATATTCACCTGTGTAAATCACCATAATATCGGAATGTACTCTGAACTGGCGGTACCAGTGCTCAGCTGATGATCAACCGGTAAAGTAATTTAATTTTATACGCAACATACTCATACAGACACCAACATATCATCATCATCATATCGGCCACATGATGTCTCCTGTTGATCAATCCAATAACTTTCTCCCGACAGCTGGAAGCTGTCTGCATCCAGTGTGCAGACGTTTTTTTTTTCGATTTACTTCTGCTGTTGGCCGCAGATGGGCTCTACAGCTACACCGGGCAATTGGCGAGCGCAGATGCCTCTCAGCCTTAAAATTTACACAATGAGCCTAAGGGCGTCCCAGAGTGGGAACCTCGACTTAGGGCGTTGCGGGGGGGAAGGGGGTGGCTTGGTAGCCTAACATATGTTTGGGGAGAGCGGCCCGGCACACGCCGGTTACGGGAATGGGGTACAGTTCGCGTGCAGCGGCCGCTCGCAACCTTCCTTAGTGACCTCAAAGTGTCCATCTTGTGGCCGGGTTTGGAGAGAGTAGTGTTTTCATTAAAAATAGTACACTCTGTATAGAATACCTAATTGATTAAACTTGTTCTTAATCTCTGTTGATTGCTACGTCAGGACACAACGTTCTTAGATTATAGCTTAGTTTCATTATTCATTAAGTTGATGTAATTCGTGTTTTTCATGACTGTTTGTGCCTTTATAAAGTCTCGATGGAGCTGCTTGATTATCTCTAAAAAGTAATGAAATCAAGACAAAGACGTGCCAAGTCTAAGGTTCCTTACTGCAATTAATTAATTATTATGGTTAATGTTGTGTAACTTGGCCGTTGAAGAGTACACAAGGATACAAAACTAGGTGCTTCATGACACCATTGCACCAATCTGTCGCCAGAACCGCTACCCATTGACGGTACAAATTTGCCACTTGGAAAACGGTGATTCAATAGCCCATCGATTGTAGGCTTGATAAAGCCACTAACGTATAAAGAATGTTGTTGTTAAATATTTGTGTGCACCAACATGTCTGTTTGTATTGGTCTAGCGCGCTCGACTTGGCGGGGGCACTGCCGCGCCCCCCGATTTTTGACATCGGATGAAGCGGCCCACCATGTTAAATATATATTGTTTAAAGGCGGTATGTCAATCTCTTATAGTTTGACTGGGCTCTTTTGTACCTAAGCAGGGTCACCAGGTTCTCCAGATCTTCGATTATCCAAGTTATTATAGTGTTCCCTTTATGTAACCATTAAACCCTGACTCTGTACCAAATTTCAGCTCTGTGAGTTAATGGGAAGTACTAGTTCTATTTTGATGATTTTGTTATCTAAGCAGGGTCACCAGGTACTCCAGATCTTCGATTTTCGAAGTTTTCATAGTTTTCCCTTTATGTAGCCATTAAACCCTGACTCTGTACCAAATTTCAGCTTTCTGAGTTAATGGGAAGTACTAGTTCTATTTTGATGATCATGAGTGAGTGAGTATCTGTCGAAAATGCCAAACTTTGCTTCGCTTATCGGAACTAAATGACCTACAGACTTCAAATTTTGGATTAAAGTAGTTATTATATCTTACTAGATGACGAAAATTTCAGCGCTCTGGTATTATCCAAAGGTTCTCAAATCGGGGCCTGAAAATGCGGCGAAATGGATCCTGTAAAGGATGGTACGGCAGTGTTTGCTTCGCGCTCGACTTGGCGGGGGCACTGCCGTGCCCCCAGATAAAGGATGATGTATTTTTCCAGACACTAGAATTGAAGACGATGTTTTTTCAGTTCAGCCCAGAAGGATAATCATTTAATCTTCAATTTAGTGCTGGACATAAATCTCACCCATTTCAAAGGCAATCCTTAAACTATAAATAGTACATACAGCAAACATAAATATTCAACATATTTGTACGGAACATGTATAAATTTGGCTTGGTTTAGAGACAGTCTATTCGTAGACATCGTTTACTTTAAAAATTTGCACATAGTGGTACTGCAGGGCTTGTAACGTATCACCTTGGAGGCCCCAATAATATATGTAAAATTGTACATATAGTCTTGACTTCTGATTATTAGTTCACAGACAAAGACTGTTCTTATATAATTTTCGTTCTACTAAGTTTTATAGTTTCGGCTAGTATTAAAAGATTTTATACTATGACAGTATGCGTAGGTACTGGCTGTTAGATAAGACTGATAGTAACCTAAACCTTAAATTGGGAAGTAAAATCAAATAACTTTATTTGTTAAATTTTAAATCTGGGCCGCAATGTTGAATTCATTTTTAGTTTTAGTTAATTTGATCTCATTTCTAAATAAAAAAAACCTCATTAAAGTCAAATTCAATTTAGTGTCTTATTAAACGACACATTAGATTTTAAATAAGTTGGTTGGTCAATCCGGGACTAACCTGGCGTTTAGT